>CACKRE030004539.1:36492-55185 GCA_902602495.3 Ectocarpus sp. CCAP 1310/34 | reverse complement strand
GCCCCCCCCCCGGCCCCCCCGTTAACGCCCCCCCCCCTCAGCCTCTGCCTTGCGAAGGGACGAATGACAAAACCGCTGCTGCAGCTTTCCACACTCACCACACTGAGTCCTTCCCGACTTCAGAGCATAGCGTATCTACAGCAGACCACCGACACACAGGCACTGAAAGACGACAATGAATTCTTGGGGCTCGCTTTCGAGCACCCCCTTGATGGTGATAGAGGAAAGTGTTGAAGGCCGCCAAGCACTTCTTGCTGTTGTAGACGTCTGGAAAACCCGGGGGCAGTCGTTTTTCATCCACGCTTTTCGCGGTAGTAACCGGTCGGGAACACCGATTGCGGGTTTGCGGTAAATTACCGGTCGGTAAAGGGGTCTGGCCCGGGTAATGCACATCCCTGGTTGAATATGTGTCACGCCATTTCACCATGCCAACCGACACAGCATGCCGGGACCACGAGATACCTACCTGCAGCTTGGCAGTGAGGTCCTTCTCCGTCTTTTTGCGGATCTCTTCTGGGCTTACGATCACCGGGGGGATTCTCGGACGAGGAGGATCCGGGATTGGCGGTCTCTGTTGGGCCGATCCTGCAAAGAGCTGAGAGCAACACACGAGCATAGCGTTCGTTCAAACGGCGGAGGAACAGGGAAGGAGTGAGGAGAGGAGATGAGAGGAGAGTGGAAAATAATCAGGCCGGGCTAAGCAGAAGAGCGCATCTCACGAACGAGAACACCATCTGTACAGGTAGCTACATGCATGTCGCTGCACGAGGCCTCTCGGCACGGTATCATCCTTCCCCTATGACACATGTACTTGTACACAACACGCGAGAATCTCTTTGCCCGCGCCGTTACATTCCGCGTCCAAGTGCGCAACCACCACCCGCTCCATGTCTTGATGTAATAAGGCGAGGTCGGTGTGATGCCGGGTGCGGAGCATTGAATACCACTGCAACCAAATCGTCGAGATCGAAACACAAAGCGGGTACTGTTACTCCCGTCGATAATCAGGCCTCACGAAGGTTTGCCAGGGATGACGTTGCTCCTGGAAGGAAAGGCAAGACAATCCAGTGCAATCTATCTTCTGCCGAAGCCTAGCTAAATCAACGGCCCTTGATGTTTTCTGCTCTTTATTTACGGCGTGTCGTTTCGCGACGACGGTGTACGCGTAAATGTAGATGGACAACGAGCGCCGGTATTTTTTCTTGCAATCGCTGGCGTTACTCTTTTAATATCCAACCATAAAGCACCATGACTTCAGATTTTGCAATAATCATGTAGCAGGTTCGACCAATCACTCTTCCAACACGTAAAACATATCATTTATACAAACATCGATACCTTCCAACATACGTTGACAGGCAGCTGGTAAGTGCATCCTCCGAGTTCCCAACATATATGTGAGTAATCACGTTCGTACCAACGATACTGACAGACTGGCAGAACATGGGCCGACGAAAGACCACGCAGTAAACACAATAATAGCAAGCCGGTGGGGCTTAAAGCTAGGAATACGGTCATACCCCCATGGCAACAGCCTCAGCTGCCAAGCCGTACACAGGAGAAACAACAAGAGCGCCACCGCGAACAGCGACAAAAATAACCAACCCAACCCAAACGCGAGACAGGGCAAGCCCCGCCATTGCAACAACGTACTCCATAATACACATACCGGAGGTTCCGCCCCAAAGACGCCCGACATGTTGGCTATGAGCTCCACGAGGTTGTGGGTCCTGGCAGCCCACTCGTGCAGGTACGGCAGGTACACGAGGCCGCTTTGGTCCACGTGCCGGTGCCCCACCTTCAGCTTCATCCCTGAAGGGCACCAGGGGTTACGCAGAATCGCGCGCGGGTTTGGTAGTCCAATGACGTGAGCATTTGTAGTGATGAGGGGATCGTTTGAGGCGCACGTGAAAGGAAACGACGAACGCATCAGGGGGACTGGCCAAGGCCATTGTCACACTGCCCTCTTCTGTCGGAACCACAATCAAGCCTTGATTTGAAATAAAAGAGGACACATGCCCGCAAAAGATTGAAAATGTAGCGACCGGCGGCACAATTGTTGATACCAAAACAAGCGAGAGAGGCCTAGGGCAAAGTGGGGATAGATAGGAAAGTCAGTTGAAAGGATGGAATGGCACATAGCCCAAAAAGAGGAGAGGGCCGTAGAATAACATAGTACTACCTGTTGAGATCATCGCTCAAACGAGTACCGTGGAGGCTGGCTGCATCATCACTACCGATGACCATGAACGACATGTATGACAAGTAGCTTAATTTGTCGAGTTTGGCCACCAAGTGCGTTCTCATGTCAGTGGACGATATATTAAGAGTAGCATGTAAGAGATTACGTCCAGGGCCAAAGGTCAGCAACGCCTTTGAATTGAAACATGCAGAAGACAACACCAGCAACAACGACAACAACAACGTCAACAACGTCAACAACGACAACTACGTCAACAACGACAACTGCGTCAACTACGACAACAACATCAACAACAACGACAACAACATTAACAACAACGACACAACCAACGTCCTCGACACAACCATTCGATAACAGCCGCAAGCGCAACCCGGCAGCTGTACAAGAGAACAGAATTTCTCCATGGCAAGGTACGGTAGTCAGGTCTCACCGGCAGTTGGTCTGATGTAACACATGGGGGGCGACGTGGGGTAGTTCTCCGAGATGTAGATCTACAGCAAAAAAGGAGAACGAAAGGAGACACGGGAAATTCAAGCTGGAAACTCAGAAAAAAACGTGAGAAGAGGTGTTAGTTTGCGGAGCGGTTCCACATAGAGAATATACTTCCTCTGTATCATAAGTTAGGGTACCTAAATGTAATAGATTGTCTGGGTGCAACCGTGTTAGTGATGGTAGCATAGTCGGGTTTGTACGATATAACAAAGACGAAGCGATAGAAAAAAAGAAAAAAAAACGAACATCTATTTCTGTACCTAATATTGGTCAAAATATACCCTATTTTGGCCTGTTTTGGGAATATTTTTGGGAAAATATTTTGAGATTTTTTTTGAGAATTCTCGACAAAATTCTCAAAACCATCTAATATTAGTACCCTACCGGCCCACTACTCACTCTAGCGATGGAATCGCCCCCCAGCACACCACCTCGCAAAAGGGGCACCGAATTATCGGTTGGTAGGCGCTATGCCATGGCGGTAGGAATTGTCGACTTTTTCTATTTTTTCCCCGCCACCAACCAACCCTTCTTTTTGTCCCGCAAGTGTCTTGATTTTAGTGTGCCCCCAAGTGTCTTGGTTTTAGTGTGGTTCACTACTATACTGCTTTTAGTATAGGGGGCGCGACATGGATCGTTGAGTAGAGGGGGGGGGTGGATGAGGGCCCTACAGTTGCTTGCTTTGCCGTGTCTTGTTTTTAGTGTGGTCACCCCAAGTGTCTTGTTTTCAGTGTGGGGCCACTATTATGCTGTTTTTAGTACGGGGGACGCATCATGGATCGTTGAGTAGAGGGGGGGCTAGGTCTAGGGTCAGGGATAATTCTTGGTATTTTTACCTTGTTTTTGTCATTGCCCCGCCCCCCCCGCCTGGTCGGAGGGGGCAGGATACATGCAAAATACGGCCTTTTTCAGGCCGACTGGTTTTTTCTCGGCCGCTCATGCACGCGGGGTGGCGCATGCATAAAAATAAAAATAAATGTTTCTTGCTAAAAAAACTCCGAAGATTTCAACAAAAAAATCGGAAAACAGATCGGTCACGGTTAAGGGCCCGTACAAATTCAGGTACCCTAACTTATGATACAGAGGAAGTAGAAGAACAAGCAGGAAAAAAAACGAGGAACGGAGATGTTACCGGGGATATCTACCGCACAAAGAGGAATACCACAAATACAACACATGACATGGGAAATCGAATAATACCATTCCATACCATTCCAACCATCGAATATCACGAACGGCACGCTAAAATGCGGACGGTCGCTTTCCGTGGTCACACGCTAAATTAGTGCTGGATTACTGTACCCAGACATACAAAAAAAAAACTGCGCCTCCGTGCCAACCTCACAGGTAGCAAGCAACGCCTTTCCATAGCAAGCATGAAACGCTTTCAACACCTCCAACAGCAGAAAACACGAGGGTTCGATGGATGTGTTGGCCGACCCCCAACGCCCCCAGCCCTACAGGACGCTTGCACCCCTCCAAATGCCACCACTGCAATACTTCACACCACCGTTCTCTCTTCGATTATTGACATGTTTTGACTGTCTTCAGAGTACTTGTTCGAGTGACTGCTTGACTGTTCGACTCACCTCCACGGGAGTATAGTAAGTCACCGCACGGTAGACGATAGGGAACGTTCCCTCCAGCATCAGCAGCTCGCACTCCTGACCCGTGTTCAAGGCTGCGTTCGTCCGTGTTGTTCACAGACAGTGATTGCGATCAGCAAGCAAGCGGAGACAGCACACATGCACAGGACACTTACGACAGTTCGTGTGTAGCAGCATTGTCAGCTACAAAACGAACAGACAGCGGTTGCATCGGCAAGCAATGGAGTCAGCACGCATGCACAGGACACTTACTACTACAGTTCGTGTGTAGCAGCATTTACGGCTACATACCCCATAGAGTATTCGCACGCACACACGAAGGAACGCAAGGGTGTGCGGCATCACCACAAGCAAGAGGTTGGAGGTACGACAGGTACAACACAAACTTAGCTCTACCGGCGCGACACATCTCTCTCGTTATCGGTACCCATACTTGAACTTCGAACGGCTTGGCGTCCATGACTCCCATTAACGGACCCCGACAAACTGGTCACGTGGGCTTGTGTCCGCCTCATGACGCCCCGGTATTGAGTGCGGCATATTGGCAGGCTTGCTTTTAGGGTGCTCAACTGAGCACTAAGAACTATTACTATTTCTTACGGACAAGTTCTTAAGCTTCGATCTTGTTGAACCTGAAGTTCTGAACTCTTACGTTTCGCAGTGGTGTTATGTTTTGTTCTGTCACCCTAAACTGCACGGTAGATAGCACGCGTTTTCCCCGTCCGTGAAGGAACTCAACTCAACATGAGGGCTGGGCAGATATCAACAGCGGTACCCGACTGGCGGAGGGTGGTCATTACGCACAAGGAAAACTAAAAGCAGATGTGAGAAAAATATTTATCGTTGCTTGAAAACGTACCGATGATCCGGATTCAAACTCCAACGGTTTCATATACCATATTTCCAAACACGGCAGGTGGTTGGTATTGTATATACTTCATGCACATACATCCGCAAACACGAGAATAAGACATAGGGCAACATATTTTTCCTTCTTCCGATCAACGACCAGAAAAACCACCGGCACTATACCGGACCGGTACTATTCAAAGTATTGAGCATGCTTGGAAATTCAGTGTGCCCCCCGAAACACCGACACCACACATCCACCTCTATTGTGATACGATTGGTCCGATATCATGTCGGGCATGACTTGCTTCGGCATTGGTCGCTAGACCCGACTTGACTTGGTGAGCAGGATACGTATGCATAGGGTGCACTTCTACATACCGTGGTAGGTTTCACACGTAAGATGACACACCCTGGACTGTTTTTCAAGCTCTAGTATTCTGCAGCAAAGGCAGCGAACAGTGCCGAAAGTTGGACCCGTCTCGTCGAGAGCTTTCCGAAAACGCATCATTTGGTTTCGGCACCTTGTACGTTGTGGAGTAATCGAGCTTCAGAATCGTTCCAGGGGGTGTGTCGTATCTTACATTATGCAACCTACGGCACCCCTCCCGCCTGCCCGCCATTTCGTATCGCACTCACTCAATCTCCCGCGCTTTGGTACCAGGCTCTGGTGATGTCTCCAAACGTTCAGCACGTCTGTTCGAATGCGATTCGGATCCTGCTCCAAAAACGAACACACATACATACAACAACGACGAGAGAAAAGGGGGGGACATTAGACAGCGGTATCAGAGATGGAGGCA
The DNA here is from genome assembly GCA_902602495.3 of Ectocarpus sp. CCAP 1310/34. Lineage (NCBI taxonomy): Eukaryota > Phaeophyceae > Ectocarpales > Ectocarpaceae > Ectocarpus > Ectocarpus sp. CCAP 1310/34. The sequence continues at coordinate 49,231 of CACKRE030004539.1, read as the reverse complement.
TCTGGCAAAAACGGATATCGGGGTAAGGGATGCAGGAATCCGAAAGGAGCAAGTTGCCGATGTCACAAACGGGCGAGGTGTGCTGGAGATATCTTGCTGAAGAACATAAACGGCAGAAGGTCTGTCTGTTAAGAATACCACACGGGATGATATGCCCCGAGCAGGTCCACTCGACAACGCCTTGAGTTGCGACGCATTGTCTACGTCCATGCAAACTCCTCGGTGTGCGTGTGAGCTATGGACTCCTACGCAATACAGCAGTACGTGTTCTGACTGTTTCGAGCGCCCCTCCTGCGTTAAAAAAAAAAAGTATCAGGCCCTGGGTCCAAGCCATACACCCAGCGAATTCTTAGAAGCGCTCCATTCGTGAGAAGATGAAATTGCGTACTCAGTACGTACGAATGCCGTTGACTGAGGAGGAAGAGGGTGGATTCGTGCTCCCCCCCCCCTCCCTTCCCTCCCTATACAGGGTAGCGTTCAAGGACAAACCTAAAGGTCATTTTTTGGGGCTGAGGACATTGACCTTCGACAACGTAGACGGATAATTAGGAGGGTATTCCAAGACGACGACAAAATCAAGTCTCAATGCGGCGCCGAGTGCGAAGACCGTGTCCTTGGTTCCAGATCGTCCGTTTTACAAAAATGAGAGAGAATGATACATGACTGAGCTGGGGATAATAGAAGCAAGGTACTGTGTACATACCGAGAAATGTTTGAGGCACGGAATGGAGGTTAGGTATACTGGGGCACAGGAAGTGGGTTGAAAGGGCGGGAGGTGATCTTTGTATCGATAGGATAGATCGGCTATAAGGAACACATTTTCGAGCCACCTTTGGCATCATAGGAAGGAACCATTAGCCATCGGCAATCGGTCCTGCAGGACAACGCTCCGTCCTCGAGGAAGGGTGGTCAACCGTCTAACAGCTGAGGCAGGCAAAGCATCAGTACGCGCCCCTCCCCTCCCGCCACCATCCTCGAGTCCTCGAGAAGGGGTGAGTCTGAACTTGACTCTCACGCATGCTGTATCTACCTGGTGCAGAGCATACATGCTGTAGCTGGACTACATTCTTTTACGCATGAGAGAGACACTGCAGCAGGCCCAGAGTTAAAAACGAACACAAGACGGCGGGCGACGCCGGGGTGTGTTGAGCGCTCGTACACGCAAGAACGAAGTTTCCACACTTCGCCGATGCCTGCGTGATCGTCTTGTCTTGCCATTTGCTGTTGTGTTTCGTATTTGTGGTCGCAATTAAAAAATAAAACCGTTGCGGCCATTCCGCAGTACCCAACGTCGGAGGCATTAGGAGTAATAACTATTATCCAAAGTAGGGCAAATCAACACAAAAACGATCGGTCACAGACGACAGCCCTCAACACAGTCAGACCTTCGCCGGTGACATGGAGGAGAGCGAAGATCGTCAACGCTGTATACCCTACGTCAAGTAGAGCATACAGAGGTGTGCGTGGCTTCAAAAATGAACGTTCTTTTCAGTATCCATTAATAAACTAAGATTGCTGTCAACCGAACCCAACCAAGCCCACCTGGTACCGAGGGAACTGGGCAATCAGCTGATTTAGGTTGATGGCATCTCGCGGCGGTGGCATGGCTTCACGACGCAAACCAACACCACCGCAGCACTCCGCCGAGCCTTGGTGTCACCGGTCTGCAGACAGACGTGGGCAAGAGGTAGTAGGTAGGTGCAGCAGTTTGCCCGGAGAAGCGGAGGGCAAAACTTTGACTTCCACACAACGTCCTCCGCGCACCACGCCTTATTCGAGGAAACGCCAGCAGTTGCTGTGGGCTCCGCGTCCAAAAGCTCTGGCACAGCAGCTCCCGAAACAATCTCCGGTTGAAGCCAGGTTCCTCTGAGATTGCGAACGAGAGATTGATTGATGCCTCGTTGCCCAAGAGGAACGAACAGCGGACAGACCTCTCCAAGCCCACTTAGCCCGATCACGCTGACTGAATCACCCCTTCCTGCTGCGTGTTGCTTGTTCAACACGCCTTTCACCAATCACCGAGCTCACGCGCGCTTTGGAAACACACACGGGTATCGCGAGAGATGTCACGTGGAGCAGGAGAGTTCGAGAGTTCTTGAGTGCTTTCGTCAAAGGGGCACCGCAGTTGAGAAAATACGAAATTCAGGGTATCAGTGGGGGTCACACTCTCAGGCACAATGGGATGTACAAAAAAAAGGTACCCATTGGTCACCACAGGCAAGGCCGGAGCTTACCCCCAATACAGATGGCGCCCGCACCTAAGAATCGCCAGTTTCGGCCTAGGCTGGGGTTCTGATATTGCCGATCATCCTCTTGTGGGCTACAAATCGCCACTATATATATATATAGGTTTTAGTCTGAGGGCTCTCAACTGGGCTCACAAATGGTGCTCAAGTTCTTGCTTCTGATTTTTTCCGAGTCTCAATTTCTTAACTGCCAAGTTATCAAGTGCGGGCGCTATCTGTAGGCGCCATCCGCAACTGATGCGCATACGCCCGGCGCAGCTGAAAAAAAGAGATTTTTCAAAACCGTTTTTTATCGCTTTCAGAACCACCCAAAGAACGCCTAAAAATCAGTACATATACAGATCGGTCGGGAACCCCTTCAAAAATATTTTTCGCCGCATTCCCGACCGATGTGAATTTTGTTAGATTTTGTACACCCGAGGGCAATCGATTCCGCTTGGCCGATTTAGGGGGTGTAGAGCCACTCAGAAAGTTGATCAGACAAAAACTGAGGTGCGCGCGGGCTCAAACATGAGTGCAGCCGAAGCTGGGCCAGCGGCAGCTGTGTCACAGCCAGGCAAGTGTGAGCGCATGCTTTGGCTGGAGACCAGAAACACGTCATACAGCACGAGTGGAGACCCGACAACAGCCGCGGAGACTGCTACTGACCACAAACAACTCTCATCGACAAGAACAGCCCCAACAGGTCTTCGAACAAGCAAAAGGTCCTTGTTTACAACACCGAAGAACGTGTAGCCTCAAAAGCCTTGGAGATGGCTCATAGGGTTCTCAAGAACAAGCGCGAAAGGTGGGAGAAGGCTCACGGGCGTTCCGGTGGCAACAGCAGCAGCGGCGGTGGCGCTAGGAGGAATGCCGACAGAGAGGTAGCCAACCCTGTCATGGCGGCTTTGCGAGGATGTGGCAGGACCCGATCCGGGGTGACGATAAGCGAGCCAGCTGAGGCGGTGAGATCCTCTACAAACTCATCAATCAACACTTGCAGTACTTTCGCCGAGAACCGTTTAATAAATAGAAACCTGATGAAGAGACACGCAATAATTGCGCCGAGGGCGGGTTATTTCCACCGAGGGGATCGGATTGCATGAATAGCCGCGAGGGGGGTTTTCATTCCAATGAAAGGATCGGATTGCATGAAAAGTACACCGAGACTCGTCCGTGTTGATTCCCGCGCAAAGCAAGTGCCCAATTTTGTGTGTGCAATGGTCGCTCTGTATCAGTCGTGTCTTGCTGTTTGTTGTGTCTAAATGCATTGAACAACCTCCCCCCGCTCCTCCTCGTTCGTCACGTGTGCACACAGACGGCGCCGGTCGACTGGCGCCAGCAGTCAACGGAAACGTTTCTCGCGTCCATGGACAGCATGGGGTATAACAACGCGCGGCATCACGTGGAAAGCACCGGCTCAAAGTTTGCGAAGGAGACGCGTGTTCGCTTGCGAGAGTTGGAAGCCACGGTCAGCACAGCGGTCTCGTTAGAGCGAGCCGTCGAGCAAGCGCAAAAGAAACGTAGCACCAAGGAGGGTAGCCGCACGTTCCAAACGATCCTCACGGCTGTGGCGTTTCCCGTGGACGACGTAGACGGGGCTCCATCGGTGTCGGCAAGACGTGGGGCAGCGGCGCTGGGGGTTCGCGAGCAAGTCTTGAACTTTGCGGCGGAGCGTGCCAAGAATTTGCTGTCAGATCTCCAACCAACCGAGGCGATAAAGCGCGGTGTCTACTGGTTTTTGTTCCCGAGCTAAGCAAAGCAATGCCGCCAGCGAAGAGCTGCTGGCGTTCATGAGACAGTACTGGCACACGAACGAGGTGTCACGCCAGCATGGCAACTCAGCTGAGCGCGACATGTGGAAGGAGAGCAAGTTCTCCGACAGCTCACCCCCACCCTCGGCGGCAGCTTACGGAGCCAGGTGGGGGCGATGGGGTGTACGCCAAGTTCCTCAACTGGGCGTCCTACAAGAGCTTCAAGGAGCGACAGAGCGACAACTTCACGGACCCTGGCCGTACGCTCTTCCTCTCGACCCAAGTGCCTGGTCCTCCCTGCAATGGAGCAGTTCGCGTGCAAGATTNACGCCAGCATGGCAACTCAGCTGAGCGCGACATGTGGAAGGAGAGCAAGTTCTCCGACAGCTCACCCCCACCCTCGGCGGCAGCTTACGGAGCCAGGTGGGGGCGATGGGGTGTACGCCAAGTTCCTCAACTGGGCGTCCTACAAGAGCTTCAAGGAGCGACAGAGCGACAACTTCACGGACCCTGGCCGTACGCTCTTCCTCTCGACCCAAGTGCCTGGTCCTCCCTGCAATGGAGCAGTTCGCGTGCAAGATCCACTCGCAGCAGGTGCTATACATCGAGGCGCTAGCCAATGTCGACATGACCAGCCACAGGGAATGCGGTTGTCGATGGTGCAACGTAGATGGCGGCCGCAGGTGGTGGGAAACGTGGAAGCATGTGGGCACTTTCTCCGATGCGATTGCCCGCCCCAAGGTCAACTTGCGGGCAGCGGGCCCGGAGGGTAACAGTTGGATGGGGCGGAAACCGGAGTGCAACGCTTTGGGCTGCGCTATGTGTGGGTTAGGGGGGACTGACGGCATTCCCATCTGCAGCAAGCTGGAGACCTCCGAACAGACGGTGGTGTGGAAGATGTTCGAGGACGTGATCATTGTGCCTGCATCAGCGGATGGGAAGATCAAAGCCAAGAAGCTCGCCAACCAGACCGTGCAGAAGGAGGGCGAGCTTTGCACACCAAGCTGTACATGGCTCATCACTCTATCGCCAAGTGGCAAAGGCACTGCCACGGGCGTTGCTTGGAGACGTTTCAGGACGGTGACCTTGTCATCGAGACCGACTTTGCCGAGAAGTATACCCACCAATCCTTTATGAGCATGGTGATGCCTGTTTACCCGCAGGCAACGCTCATGGTGGCCATCGTCCACTTCAACCCGCAGACACACGTGGGGGGTGGCAGGGTGCACGTGACGGAAACATGGATCTTTGCATCTGAGGACATGGCACATGACTGCGATTTCCACCTGCACGGCTTGGCCAGGATGGCGGACCACTACCTGCGTGGAGATGGGAGCGAAGCAACAGCTGCCGCCCGGGAAAAAGGCAGGACGCCTCGGATTCACATGTTGACGGATGGGTGCGGGAAGCAGTACAAGGGAAGGCGGAATTCCCGCTTTTTGGCCGACAGCGTCCGGCAAATTGGCTTCTTCATCAACCACCACTTTGCGGCCACATCTCACTTCAAAGGTTGTCATGATGGGATCGGCGGAGTCGCAAAGAACGCCATGAAGAGGAGGGAGAGGTTTGGAAGCGAATCATGGGGGCGGACGGGGTAGTCAGCTTTTTGCGAAGCTCGTTTCGGGAGAAGGCAGGCAGCGAGGGGGAGGAGAGTACGCGGAAGTACTTCGCGAAGTGGTCTCCGTACCGCATGCGGAGGGTGCACGTCGAGTTTATCGGTAAGAAGGAGATCTATCGGCCAAACTCGATCCTGGAAGGCGTAGAGGGTACACGAGAGATGTACCACTGTGCGGGAGCAAACACTCCCAAGCGGGATGGGTCCACCTCAACCAAGGGACGCGAAGATGACTGTATGCTCGTGCTGAAGAGCGAGGGGCAGGGTCCGTTGTCGAGTCTAGAGAAGAGCCGGTTGCGGAAGGTCAAGGTGTTGGGTGCATTAGCGAGCAGATGGAAGGCTCAGGGGGCTGGGTTGCAGGATCCGATATCGAGGGAGGAAGACGTGACTTGCAGGAAGGTGAAACGGACCTACAGTCTCAGGACTCGTTTGGCGTCGTGCTTCTGCTCGGCGTGCCTGCGTTCTGAGTATGAGCAGTGCTACGTTAGCAAGACGTACCCCCGCCTCGTTCCCGCAATGAAGGATGACGTAGTGAAGGAACCGGTGATTATGGACACTGGAGTAGCGCCCGTAGACGAAAATGCCTCCGAGGGGATCAACTTCCCGCGATACAAGAAGGAATGCAAGAAGAAGCGAATAACTGGGACACAGTGGCAGGAAGGCGACTCTGCTACTGCATCAAAGATTTGGGAAGAGCTTGGAAGGAAGAAAGCCCAGTATTTTTGCCCGTTTCGGAAGGTGGGCTGGCATTTGAGTGACATCCTTCTTGTATTTGCTCGTGGAGCAGTGCTGGGCTTAAGAGCCCGTTTGAGGTCGAACTTGGGGGTGTGTATGGGGGGCGGTTTCCGAGAGGATGTGTAAAATATCTTGAAATATATATTTTTTCTTGGCAAGGCGATGCTGTTCAATGTGTCCCTGTATCTCAAAGGCAAAATCGAATTGAAAAAAAACGACCGCGGATTCAAAATCCCCACCCAAAAATTACGCTAACCTGAAATTCTCAGATCAATCTGACCACTTTTCAAAACCGGGGATGTTTCAGCCCCATCCCCTGGTTTTTGGCGTTTTGCGAATTTCCTGAGGGAAATGGGGGAAATGAGTTGAAACCCGGTCAAAAATAGTTAAAGAAAAAAAAACGAATATACCATTTACGTGCCCGGGGTAGTGTGTCATAAAATTTTCAGACCTTAGGCGGGGATGGTTCATCATCATCACCCCCCCCGCAAAAAAACTATCCTCATCAGTTGCGGATGGCTCCTGTAGCATGTCCCGTCATGGGATGTAGCTGTACGGTCCCGCATTTCAAATGAATTCGCTTGGATGTGTCAGGTCTACGCATACTATATAGGCAGACCGCACGCACATGGCTTCCCACGTGAGGCGCAAACAAAAAAGACGCCAGGTATGTGCCACCACGGCCTCAATAGAGTTGAATAATTCTTGCGTCGCTCGCATGTCCCTGTCAGAAAGAGACCTTCAATGCGAAGACGAAAATAATGTTTTCACCAATAATGGGGAGTTGATGCTACTGCTGTAGCTATGCTGCTCGGGAAACCAACTATGGAAATACAGAAGCTTTCCGCTGACGCTATTATAATTGGTTCATCGCTAATCTATCTAGTCTTTTTTCTATTGATGGAGATGGATTCATTGTCTGTCTCATGAGTAAGAAACAAGAGAATCAATGGGACCGAGCGTGGCTGACGCGAGCGTGCGGCTTTTTTGATGGAGGAAATTTCATGAGCCGGGGCAAAGTTACATTCACGGGTTGATGCGGTAAGTGCCCCCTTCTTTTGTTGTTCCAACGTTGTTGCGAAGCGTGCCAGGTACGTACGTGTGACCTTGAGATTGACGCAGAGGACCGGCTACAAAGCAGTACTGCTACAGATAAAGCTGCCCCCCCCGGGGAACGTGCACCTCAATAACAGACAGGGCTCTTTCATCGACGTCATTCCAACCTTAACGTTGCCGGGGCACAGCTTGTAACAGCTGCCGCACGCTCAATCTCCGCGGGGGTACTGCCTGTAGAGATTTCAAACACCGTGGTGCCTTTCTTCCTTAAAACCATACTACTGCCAGCTACCCCTACCCCCAACTGTACTTCCAAGTTTGATTATACCCAACAAGAGGACGTCCACATAAGCCGTTTCGGCGACAACGTAGGCCTACGCCCACTCGTTGTGGAAAATTGATTTCATGTGATCTCTTAAACCCGTACCGTAGGCACCACCTCCCTACGAGAACATGGAACAGACTTCGCCATCCGTTCCACGGTAACCTCCCAACCGCGAACGTATGTCAGCACTACTAGTACTGCTGTAGCTCGGAAGCAGCCGCATTTACCTAGACAACTGACAGGCGATACGTATAGGGTGGGAATAACACAAAGCTCACCCTGCTAGAACAGCATAGACAAACAAATAAAAAGAGAGGCATCCGTTCCTCCTTCCCTGGAGCCCAGTCGGGCAACACAACCCCCTCCATGGGCAGCGGCGGACGCTCACCACCTCTGGCGTTAAAAAATCCATCAGAGTCATCCATCCCGCACCAGCAGGGGCTACATGCATGCATCATCCAACCGAAACACAACAGGGGGGTTCATCCGCCTCGATTTGGAAAGGTGCCGTAGTACGTCGTAGATCAACAGCAGCAAAATAGACCCAGCAAGTTGTTACCAGACACTACGACGTGTTCCTGTGAAGGCAGAGTCTTACTTCTACAACACACGACGTAACCGAGGGCTTCTCCTCGAGAAGAAGACTACAGGGGAGTCATCTGTCTTGCTTGTACACATGCAGTGTTTGTGTGATTAGCACCTGCTGGCATCACCGACAAAAAAACCAATGTGATAAAACCCCAAACAAGCCCAGTATGCAGCCGGTTTCCTTCTCACTCACCGTATAGACTTCGACCCATGCCCTTCGACTGGGGTATTATTCCTCGAACAGGTAAGTATCTCTTTGATTGAAATACACTTTTCTAAGACAGTCACCGATTGCGGGCGTGGTACAAACTGCACCTAAACGGTACACGCCGTTTCTTGTTTGAACTAAATTACTTGCCCATGCCGATCAGGGCAAGGAACGAGTCCAACAGCCCGCCGACGCCGCTTTCAGCGGCTGACTGGCTCGGGGTGCCGAGCGAAATGAGCTTGGCGAAGGCCGCGCCGAAGTCTTTGAAGAACAACTCCTCGTCAGCGGTGTACTCCTCCACCACCTTCCGGAAGTCTGTGAGAGGGCGGTACAGAGCGGAGCGAACGGAGGAAGCCTTGGTTGTTGTCTCTCTATCATGGGCGGCTCCGCCTTCGAAAACGCTAAATTCCGGGTATTAATTCGAAAGCAACTCCACGGTAGTGAACTACGACGTGTCCCGCCTACACCAGATGTACATGCATTGGTCAGGGCATTGAGGTGCGCACACAACGACGCATGACATGAGCAAAACAACCAGGACCTAGATCGATCCGTTTGTCAAGGCAGTGAGGTGTACATAGCGACGCATGACGGACGCGAAAAAAGAAAACATGACTACATTGTACATGGATGGATCGATCGTACCTTTGTCCCAGACGAGAGCCATGTCGGAGTGGAGCATCATAAGCTGCCCGCTGGGATCTTCGAACTGCTCCGGCCCAGTCCACCTGAACGATGCCATACGATAGCACAAAGCATCAAACCAAGCATCAATACATCGTGGTGAATATTCTACCAACATGGAACATCGTCGCTGATAAGGCTGAGAAGAATGAGAACATCCTTATCTTGGCTAGGGTTAGAGTTGTTGGGTGACATGAACAAATACAAAAAAAACACATCCTGTGGGCTACACACTATCACAGACGATCCTGCTCGGCGGCGCGGCGAAGAAGAGCATCGCTGGGGTGTTCCTGCTCCGCACATGAGAGTCAAAATAACCCTGTGTCTACGGAAACGGTTTCAGCTGCAGCATTCACAGGCCCAACCACTAGTAATGTAGTAGTAGTACTATAGTAGTAGTATGTAGTAGTAGTGGTAGAAGTAGTACAGTCGACCGTGCTTTAACGACGCACATAATAGTTTTCCCGAAAACAATCTTCCTTAAAGCGGGATCGCGTCCTTAACATTCAGGGGACGATAGCTCACCATGCCCGGGGCCAATGGAGGCATGCAATACCTCAAACTACGCGTCTTTTGCTAAGGCAGGGTGTGGTACGAAAAGTCAGCATCGCCGAGACGACTGGCAACCGTTTGTTGACGTCGAACATATTTACAAAACTTAAAATGAGATGTACAGCAGTCGGGGACGTTGAAAAACTACGGTACACCAGTTTGTACTTGGCCAAGTAATGTACTGCATAGCCGGCAGCGGAAGACGGAAAGTCCAAGTAGATGTATATATTTATCTCATTCTTGTTAAACGAAAAAAACGAGCGTATTTCAGCGTCGCACCGAGTAACACCAGTACGTATCACTTGTCCCGGCGGAGACCAAAAGCTACCCTGATGGCTTTTCCTTCCACATATCGCGAAGAGTTCCCTGCACCTCCCCGCGGCTTGGCTCTACGGCTCTGTTGAGTTTCATGAGCAAACGAATGAACGGTCTTCGAAAGAAGGTACTGCGCCTCACGGTACTCGCCACCCCTTCCCTTCGCCTACAAATACAGATAGCGCCCGCAGTTGAGAAAAATTCTGTTAATAAAAAAGGCTCAAAGTTTGTACGAAAAATAGGGAAAAATGGCTCAAGGAACACAGCTCAATCTCGGCCACAACGCAAGAAACGCCCCCAATAAGGAACATAATGGTGCGACACCCCATGACATCCGAAATCTGCGGTGCTCCCAACCCCCGCCCAAGCTNACCTGTCTCTTATACACATCTAGATGTGTATAAGAGACAGCGCTCCTGCTGTTCACAGTGAGTGCTGTACTGTAGTACTGCCACACATCGCGGACAACCATATGCTCTCCGCTGTTGTACGGGTTTGATGGCACTCTCCACCACCTCTCATGAGGAACGAGAGAATCGGGAGGATGCGACGGTCTAAAGGAAGAAGAAATGCCATGTACGAAAATGGACGACTTGGGCCGGTACTTGGACCCAAAAGAAGGGATTGAGGCTCGAACCGATTTTGACGTTTCTTAACTGTAGGATCCAACGTCCTCCAAGCGAGAGATAACCTCGCCCTCGGTGAGGGATGAGGTTATGCACGACTTTCTTTTGGCGGCATCAGATGGACCGCCGGTAGATGGGAGGAATCTATCCATACCAACACCCTGTTGCAGCTGCAGCAGCAGACCGCTCGCTACTTCTGCACTCACTGTGGTGCGTGGGTCGTGCAAAGAGCGGCCCGCAGGCCCGCAGGACACAAAAAAGGGGGGCATGCGCCAGAAACAACGGGTTATCCCCACTATCATATATTCTGCCGCCCCCCCTGGTGCTCAGCAAAACAAGTTTCCTTTAAGCGGGGAGTTCCCTTGAAGCGAGCCTCGTTAAAGCGGGGTCGACTGTGTATTATAAGCAGTCACTTACCCCCGCTGAGGTATCTTGTGATATTCCCTGTTACTGTTGTGTTATTGTTGTGGATATGTTCACGCTCTCAATGGTGCTGATTTCTAATCAAGTATTTAGGCGTCAACCGCTTCGTCCTCTTCAAGGCAAAGGCACACGGAGACGAACATCTGATGAGGTACAAAATCAGCAGCCCCACATAAAAATACCACCACTCAAGACGAAACCCATCCAGTAGCCGTTGCCCACAGCAACCAACCGCTGGTTACAGTAGGCATACATAAGAGACCCACGTATACATACCACGGTAGCTGAAGCTTCCATCACTGTACTCACTTCTCTCCGTTGTGGGTGGTTTTGATGGTCCACTTTTCTTCCAACAGAAGACGGAAGTACTCGTTCGAGAACGTCGACTCCGCGTTCGTCCACGGACCCCAGTACCCTTAATCAATTATCATCCCATTTATCACAAATACGAGGGCGCGAGGCGGGAGGGAGGGGCATACTCTTTTATGATTTGCATGCCTTAGCGGTTAACGCATTGACCACGCGTCCTCGAGGGGACGGAGCACTGTTCCCACAGGACCGATCACCGATGGCCAATCGTTCCTGAAGGGGGGGGGGAGTCACCACGTTGTGCACGACTGTCCGTCTAGAAAATCAAGGGGAGGGGGCCCAAAGCCATGCAAGTGTGTGCGAGCAACATCCACGAAGCCCCACAACCAACACACAAGACGGACAAACGTGCGAGCAAACATCCATGGACCTTTACTATAATACAGCACTCGTTCGACAGGAGCGGTTTGTCACAGCAGCAGCTGCAGCAGTATCGGCGCTGTACTGCACGTGTTCAAATCTCTTCAGTTCAGTTCCCTCATCATAACATCATTGGTCTCGCTGATGAATAGCTTAGCTTACCCGACGCTTCTGTGTGGCACCGACCCACGGCGTGTGCGCCAATGAGAGCCACCATCTCGCGGTCGGAGAAGCCCATGCGGCCGAAGATGTCGCGGATGTGCTGGATGGTTCCCCCGATGGTGCCCTTGTCGGCATCGGGGAGGCGGCCTGAGAGGCTCAGACGAGAAGAGCGTTGCCACCATTTTCCGTGGACACGTTGGGACGGGGGGAGGCGGGGTCAGACGGACTGTCTTCGCGGGATATTCAGTATCATAAGGAAATAGAACAGGGAGGGGATACGCAGACCCTTTTCCCTACCTTAACCCTATAACCCAACTTCCCCGATCGTATGCTTTATCCAACATGTTCGGTGAATGGAAAAAACCTTGACAAGGGTACTGGGTCAGACCACATAGGAGTACAGCAGTGGGGTCCCCGGATATTGCGGAATGGACAAGGCGGTTGCCCGTTGCCCGGTGAAAGGCGGTTGAAATCTCCAGGCACAGCCAGCATGAATCAAGTTGTTCTATGTAACGCTGAATACGGTGGTTGCCCTATCTACGGCGGTGCCAAAAATAGGTGCGTTGGAACCGTGCCGTCGAGAGCGTTCTGGAAACATACGGTTTGATTTGATATGTAGATACTCTTGGTTGAGGAGCAATCGAGGTTACCGTGATAGTCGGAGAGATGGCACCGGGTGCGATCGTTCCGTTAAATGTTTGTTCCTCGGGTTTTTTTATCGCACCCCCCCCCCCCCCCCCCC
>CACKRE030004538.1:76772-106441 GCA_902602495.3 Ectocarpus sp. CCAP 1310/34 | reverse complement strand
GGGGGGGGGGTAGAGTGAGGGTTATTCTGTTTGATGTCGTTAAGTCTTGCCATGTGTTTGGGGGCACTGCACGGACGGGCCTTGTGTCTATCGTACCGTGACGGAGTGGGAAACAAGCCACGTAGCTTGTAAGCGGGAAGGAGCGTTTTTCTTAAACAATCAGTATTTTCACCATCGCTGCTTCGGGAGGGGCAGAGCCAAAGGATCTTTTTCATCGCGTGTCTACGGGCTATGTTAGTATGTATGTTGCGGGGGTGTACCTACGACACGACCCTAGCTACATGTATTTGTTGCTGCTGCCTGCCGACGACTAGCATGTTCAGGTCGTCTGTCTCAGCATTGCTGTCGGTCCCGAGGACACAACGCGAAAATTGAACACAGAACCTGCACACACACCCTAAGGAAGATCGTTTTGCTGTTCCAACGCGTTCCATTAGTGCTGACCAATAGACTTCATCACATGTCTTCATTGAGCTCCCCCCCTCTCCGGATGCCCATTGCTCCTCCTGGCGATACGAAAAGGTACGAATGCTGAGGGAGGGAGAGGACGACGGGGCGGGGCCTCCGCCGGCTTCTTCTCGCAAGTCCTCCAAGAGCGGGGGCGGCAAGAAAGGGAAGGGGAAGGGGAAGGGCGCAAAAGGCGGGAAAAAAACGCCTCCGCCTGCGGCCGTGGCGACCGGTGCTGGCGGTGGAGGGGGTGTGGTTGAGGGGGGAGGCAGGGTGGACTCTAGCCACCTTTGCTTCGAGTACCACAGGTAGGAGGGGTGGGGGTATGGTCCCGCGAGGTAGTTGTTGCCATCGTCTTGAGAGGCTGTTTTCTACTTTGTCACGCGTAGCGGAGGCGTCTTCTGTTTACTCGACGCCCTGCCTTTCTCTGCTGAATGTACAGTAGCTTTATCCGGGAAACCGTGCCGATTCCGCTTGCACCCGACAGCCCACCGTTTTTGGGAAATCTGCATGTCTCATACAGCTACGCAGCTCACTAAGGATGCCCTCATGAAACGGAAGCTCCAACAGCGGGAGAGCTGTTTGTCTACACACACACCGTCGTATGTGTGACTTCTCAAGGGTGTGGTTCCTGTCTTATGGTTGTTCCTACTAAGGACAAAGTTGTGTTTCAAAAATCTACACGGGGTAATTGACCTAGACACGTGTGCGTCTGTGGTTGCTCTCTCTTTTGAGCAGGTGCATGATCGCCGGCGCCGCTTTTGCTGACTTCCGCATTACCACCGGCACAAGTGGCGGCGGCGGCGGCAGCGGCAGCGATGGGCAGCAAAAAGGTAACCGAGCCGGCGCCCGAGCGCCCACCGCTCTCGTGATTGGCCTTGGCGGGGGCGCTCTTCCTATGGCTCTTCGGCGAATGTACCCAACGGTGAAGGTGGCCACCGTAGAGCTGGACCCTGAGATGGCGGGGGTAGCCAAGGACTACTTCGGGTTGAGGGAATCACCAGATGGCCTCAAGGTGTGCTCGTGTGAAGGAGCATTCGGGTACCGTCCGGGGAGTTACTGCTGTGATGGTACGGTTTGTATTGCCACGGTCGGGGTAAATACTTGTGGACTGTGTTGGTGCTGTTATGGGGACTGAGTTGATTCCATGCGTTGAGAGAGAAAGCTGGTTGAGTGTTGTTTTTGGTTCTCAGGATCACCGGACCACCAATGTGTCACGCCGGGTACTGTTCGATACCGTCGTATAGCCTTCGGTCACACGGTGACTGGAACGCTTAATCTAGACTAGGGTCCGTCGCCGCTTGGCTTTGGTTATGCATGGGGTGCAGCATCATCTCCCCAACGCCTGCTTGCCGCTACCGCTACCACTCCCACCGCCCTTGCCCAGGTCATCGTTGAGGACGGTGTAGCCTTCGTGAATGCCGCGGTTGCTTCTGCTACTGGCGAGGATGGGTTGTCTGCCAACGCCGCCCGGCTTGATTCAACATCACCACCATGCACGCAACCGACTTCAACGCCCGAGCTATCGGGCACCCCCGCGGGCTCAGCCCCTGCGGCGGCCGACCCTCCAAAGCCGGCGGCAGCGAGTCTTGCCACGGAGACGGTGCTACCGCCTCGGCCCCCCGACGCTAACGATCGCAGCCATCAAACCGGATGGGGAGAAGCGTTCGGCCCGCCATACTCGGCCATTTTTCTCGACGTCGACAGCAAGGACACGTCGGTGGGGATGAGTTGCCCCCCGGCCGCGTTCCTAGAGCCCGCCTTCCTGACCAACTTGAAAACCCTCCTACATGGTGGCGGTGGTAGTGGTGGTGGCGGTCAGGGGGGTGCCGGGGGACCTGGGGTTTTGGCGATCAACGTGGCCGCGCGGTCGAAAGAGCTTTTTGGCGGGGCGGTGGACGCTGTTTGTGCAGCGTTTGCAGGAGGAGAGGTGAGTGCCATCTGCGGTCGATAGGTTCTAAATCTTTTGCTTGCATTTCCTGCGTACAACGGCGAACCAATCCGGAGAGGCGAAAGGTGATGAGGCAAACGTTACGTGGGAAACGTCTTGTGCTTGCTGGATATGTTGGTACCCAGGGTTGACTGAGCTACAATGTTTTGACGCTTGGAACAGGTCCACAAACTCCGTGCTGGTGCGGACGACGTGAACTCCGTGGTGCTGGCGTTACCCAGACCGAGGGGACGCGCGCGATCGGGCCCCCTGTTGGCGGTGGCTGAGCAGGCGCTGACGTCTGCGACGGTTTCCAGGAAGTGAGACCGACTGACGAAATGCTTGAGCAAGTGGATCGGATTCGTGTGTGTGTGATGGCGTTTTGGAGTGTATTTTCGAGGTAAAAAGGGCCAAGAAAAAAGTTGGCGGAACGTGTTTGGAGGTAGTTTCTGCGTAACCGTCGGTTTTCCTTTTCTTGTTCTATTTCCGTGTGGCGATCTGCTCTCTGCTTGGATGTTTATCTCTTGCGCGTTTGGTTGGTCCTTGACCTTGTTCTTGCCGTACGCACCACCATCGAACAGCCGCAAGACGCTTCATCTAGCCACACAACCATGTGTGCAATGCGGCAGGCACCACGTCTGGCAAGAAGCCACGACCGGGTTGCTTGTGCTGTTTGTTTTTTCTATCGTGGCCAGCACGTTTTTCGCTTACATCTACCCCGTGTTGCTTGTTGTTTGCTCCTGAGCACATGCCACGCAAAACTCCTGATATATATTTTTACGAGTTTACCAAACATTTCGAGTGTGGGTTCCACGCGCGACTAGCATTCCATGATTTCTCCCATGGCTTCCGCGGATCAAGGCGTCCAAAGGTGTCCGTTGCCTCAACGACCAGACGCGCCGTCGTGTTCAACCCTGCCCTACCCCCGTCCCCGCTCAGAGCGCTGGCGAGCATTCTGGAAATGTGTGATCGTGCCGAGATGGTGCAAGCGGCGCAACCGCCCAAGGTGAATTCCAAGACAACCGCTGGCGGGAAGGGCGGGAAGAGCAAGCGCTCGGGCCGTTGAGAGCTGCTTGTTGAGCAAGGCTCCCGGTGTCTGGCTACAAGTTTACGAAGGGGCGAGGATCAGGGAGACCCGCCACAGACTGCTGGTGCTGTTTTCGTGGGGTCAGCAGAAGCGACCCAGCTCATCGGTACGCAACAGGGGCAAGGGATATATTGAAATAGCCTCTCCCATGGGACAACAGCGACCCACTTGCCACTTCCTCAGGCCGAGGAGGCGCAGAGGATTTTGTCCTTTGCGTCGAGAACCGTTGAAAAAAAGGGTCGAGGCATAGTGGTACGGGCTTTGAAGGGGTGCGGAGATAGACAGCGAGACAATCGCGACGCACTTCTCTTTCTTGGATGTGTTTTCCGTGGAGGAACTAGACTAAAGAGGCTCCAACCGCCGTAGTTGCGAATGCAGGCCGCCAGCAGTAGTAGTATATCCCCCCTCGCCTACCTGTAGTCCTTTTGTATGCACCGTTTCCCAGAAGATTTGCTGGATATGTGATGTTGTTATTGGCCTTGTGCCAAAACTGCTACCCAGAACATGCTTGGTTGTTTGGTGAAGGTCGTGGATTCAACATCCCGGCGTTACACAGCGGTGTTTCGGGAGCGCTTGTTCCTGGGTGAAACAAGTTCGACATTACATGACATGATTGGTGACGAGCGAAAGTAGATTCCAGATCCTTCCTCGTCATGCGATCGAAGGCATGCAGCGCTGGCAATTCTTCCGTGCGACTCACTCTCACTGAGGATCCGTGCCCCTCGGCACAAAAGCAAGGAGGGCCATACATGGTTTGGATTGATATCGCAAGCGACGGTTTCAGAAGTGATCGCTTCAAAAAATCATAAACGATGGAAGTCATATCCTCTTATGTTTTTGCCGAGGAGCCGGCCGATTGGCCAGATAAGCCGTTCCTAAATAGCAGTGCGCACCACCGTTGCTGTTTGAAAAATGCATGAGTTTCGTATGCCTACGTCGCCCAAGATGTCCATTGTTTGGGTGCATCATCCCTGTTCGAGTTACAACAGACAACTACCCTTGTTCTTGCTCCTCCTTGTCCTCCAGAACTGTAGCACCAACCGACGCATGGTGCTGTTCACGCCGCCGCCGTGCGATGCACGTGCCTCCGCTCTATACTCAAGTGTACCCAATCAAGTCGCAACACGTCGCAGGCTAGTTACTGCTGCTATAGGCTCCTTCGTCTGCTGCGGCGCCTACCACCGGGGTCACCTCGAACGATATTGACGTCATGACGTCATGCCGGGCGGAAGAGCTTTCTCCGAAGTACATGTCTAGTCTAAGGCGTCTCGGTTGATCCACATCTAGAAAAAACAACCACTGACTGATGCGAGCGCCAGCTCTCGAGAGACCTACGACAAAAGATGGTTCTATAGAGACGTTTGACTCTGAGGTATTACTCTAACGCTCATCGTCGAGATACACCCCCGCCCCGCAGTTCATGTTATCATGGTTGCCTTCGCGGCCCGTGGTTCCCTTTCTCTGCAACACTTGTCTCCAGGATGCGGTTAGAGCGTCTTCAAGATGTTCCCGTCGTCGCCGTTGCTGTTGCTGCTGCTGCTGCTGCTGCTGCTGCTGTTGTCGGTAGTGTTTTCTCCGCCGGTCGGATGTCCGCTTCTTTTCTTTCCCTATCGAAGGACTTCAAGCTGTCCACCAGCTACGCAAAAAGACAAACAACGAATGCGACATTCTTCTCAAAGAGACAAACAGACCATGATGCGACGGCGACACATACGCAAGATCTCTGGTTGCGCTCATCAAGACACGGCAAGGAGGCACAGGTCAAGGCCACGGCTAACGCAATATCTCCTCTAAACACGAACAACACGCCCCAGAGAAAGAGGGAACGTTGTCGCTACTATTGTACTACCAAAGAAGAGGTTTACTTTGGAGGTAGAGGACACACTCGGAGAATCTACGGAGTACATGATCATATAATCCATGGATTTTGTACGTGATTCCGATCCTCGCTGCCGACGGTACCAGGCCGCGGCAACATTCTTCTCGCTGGGAATGGTCATGACCGCTACTGTTGTCTGTGGAGCGACAGGCCTGGCGTACAGCCTCGTATTAGCGAGAAGAAACATGTTCCGAGGGTTCTGAGGGTAGAATGACGTAGGGCAAGTACCCCACAGACGTCCCGAATCGGCACCACATGACGATGATGACGACGATGGGAGCGGTGTGATTGGTGCAGTATAGCAAAAACAGAACGGTCATGGTTCCAACGATAACACACAAAGCTTTTGCTCACCCTCGGAGGCCACCTGAGCTGGTCTTTGAGATAGGAGTCCTTCAGATACATCTGCTGATCCACGATGTTTATGCCTCTCCAAGCTCCTTCCGCCGCCTTCATGTCCCCTCGGCCAAATTCGATCGCTGTCATCGCCGCTTGAACCTGAAACGGGTAAGCATTAGTTCTTCATAAAAAAGATGCCACGTAAAATCTACACTGGACCGTACATGCACCTGGTCGTGTTCAACCCAAACTCCATTTATTACCATGGGCTGGCCGTGTATCAGTCTGTATCGCTCCGCGAGTTAGTACTCGAAGGCCTGACTTTTTACGAGGTTGGGCGGGTTCGTTGTCCTTGTCTTGGATGTTCAGACAAACTGGCATTCATGCCGCATATCACTATGTTCTTAACTATAGAAGAAGGACCATTCGGATACAAATGTGGCTGTCCCAACGATCCTACGCTAGATTTACGAACCGAAGTGGTAGATATTCTTGGGTGGCAGCTGGCATCAAAGGAATTGCACTCGTGGGGAATTGAGTTCGGCGACTGGCCTGGTAGGAAGCAACAACGGTTCCTGCTCTACACCATCTGCTTCAACCCGCCTCTCTCTGTCTCACACCATTCGAGAGTGAGCTATAATATGACCTTTCCGTACCGCTCTACGTATTCACGAACATACCTCGCCCACTCCCTCGAACTTGGCCTGTACCCGTTTGAGGAAGGCCAGGCTGTCGAAGTCCCTCCCCTCCTGGAATAGCACAAGCGAGTACCTTATCCACCACGGCTGCACGTTCCCCGGCTGCACGTTTATCGCCCCTGCTCTCAACCAAGCGTCGAAAACCACGGAACGAACAGAGAGGGGGGAGGGGCACCGCGTAATGCGTAGGGGTGGGCGAGACGCGGGAGAAGGGAGGGCATCACAGCAGTGTGTTCCCGGTTTCCTGCAAGTCGTGCGTTGGACGGCCTCGTCCCCACGTTCTGTCCCGCTTCGAGGCTAGCGGAGCAAGCGCGTGGGGAACGGGGGGTCTGGCTTCCTTCATCTCGTTGGGCTTTGCGGAAAACCTAAATATCACCGTGACCAAACAAGAATACCTATGGGTAAGGGAGATACATGGAGTCAAGTTTCGGATGAAATTCAACGGAGATCTTCTGTGTGCGCATGTACTAACCCTGCGGTGACACTGTTCGAGGTTCCCCCTGCCCACCCCGTGCGGACCGACACCAGCCAACACCGTCGGCACCCACAAAAGAAATCATGCGTGGGCAGCTATCCTGTGTTTCCGCTTGTTTCCGCTGCCCCCCTCACCGCCCCTGTCCTCCCGCACCCGCCCCCGTGTCAATTTCGTCTTTCTTCTTACGCTGCTCGCCCTTTCATACATTGCTTGGGCACAGGTCACACGTGCAAAATCGGTTCCCACAACAAAGGACGGAGGTACAGCAACACCCCTACATGTACGAAAACACCACCTGCGAAGCAACACCAACAAACCAAAATCCCTCCTCTTCTCGCTCACCCTCGTAATCGGCCAGGGCTTTCGCCCAGTCCCCCCTTCGTTCGAAAGCCTGTGCGCGGTTCGCCTGCAATTGTCGGAGGCGGGGCGAGGGGCCGACATTTGAAAAGAATACGGTCTGCTCGCCAACTCCCGCACTGATGCTAGGGGTGATGTTACTGGTGACGTTAAGCGATGGTGGTAATGGTGGCTTTCACAGCAGTGCGCATTTGCTTTCTCCCTCCTCGTCCACATGCTGGTTGATATATGGGGAGAACAAACAGGCAAGCAAGGGAGCACGAGTGTAGCAGTCAACAAAGCCTTCGTGCTTGGACAGCAAGTGTTTCGAGTACTTCGATAGAGAGCCTGAACAAAACTGCTCGACCTCTGAATTGAGAAATGGATGTGCTGACTGAGGACGCGTGGGCGAATCGTAGAGCAGCTGGGAGAGTCACGTCGCCATTCACAAGCTAGCTATCATTGTGACACTGGGCAAAACCAAGCCCTGAGAGAGAGAGAGAGACAGAGAGAGAGAGAGAGAGCAAGGGGGGTATAGAGAAAGAGAGAGGGATAGATATATAGCGAAAGAGATGGATGACTACAGCTCGCAAGCTGATAGCCTCTCGTGCCGTCATCCAAACCTGCTTGGGATTATCATTTCAACAAATCCAAAAAAACTACCGCAGACTGTAAAAAACATCACACTCCCTGAAACGATTTCAAAACTTCGGTTCATCTGCAGCAGAAACAGATTGACGGTGCCGAAAATGGCGGCGTTGGAACCGTCTCTTCGAGAGCTTTTCGAAAATGCATCACTTGACTGCTGTGGCATACATCCTTTGTCGTCGTGGGAGTACGTGAGCAAAAAAAACGGTTCGGGGTGTGTGGTATCTAATGCAACCTATGATAGATTATTCAACCACGAAAACGAGTGTCATCGATCTACTAGTAGTCATGTTTTCCATGAGTACTCAACACAAGCCAGCGACGGACTCACGTACCACACCGGGAGGTAGGTACAGTAGTATCTCACCAGGGTGTAAAGATCCTTGGAGGTGTTGAGCTTGGCGGCCTGGTTAAGGTCCGACATCGCCCGATCGTCGTCTCCCAACGCCATCAGCGTTGTACCCCTGTAGGTAAGCAAACAAACCCACCGCCACGACGGATCGCGATCGCGAGAATCACAAATAGGACTGTCTGGCAACTTGGCGGAAGTGGGCCACAACCAGCGATCGTACGGGTGACGGTTGTCACTCCTGCGGTGTGTGACGGTTGTATATCATTTTCTCATCCTCAGGCGAACTACGAAACAATTAGTTTCTCCCTCATCACGCACACACCCTCAATGCCAATCTACTGAGTAGCAGGTTGCCGGGGTATCTCGACAGCTTGCTATGTGTGGTGCTCAGCGTGCACTACGGGATGAATGCCGACGACACGCGAACGACAATAACGCCGGAGCGTTCCTCCTCGTACTCAAGTCTAGTGCCCGCAATAAGGCCACATCCATTGAACGACGACCCCAGTTGTCTTGCGTCAATTTACGAGGGCCAACAGCCATGACACCCGCCCCTCAAATGTTGAAAACACAGTTGCTACGAACATTGGCCAACAGGGCGAGTGCACGTGTGCGTGACGCTGTGGGGTTCATTTGTCTCTCTAGTCACGGTGTATGGAGCGACAATAGCATGCTCGGAAGCAATACTAAGAAGCATCGGTAATTATGGGACGAATCGGAACGCAAAACACGGACCGCAAGGATACCTCCTGTTGGAATGCTGAAAGGTGAGCATCACGGGCAAAACGTTGTTGTTGTTGTTGTTGTTGTTGTTGTTGTTGTTGTTGTTGTTGTTGTTGTTGAAATTGTCGTCGGAGTTATAGCCGTTGTAGTTGCTGCCGCCGCCTGCGCAAAAAAGAGTGTGGTTGTGCTCCTCCTTAACCCAGCTCGAAACCCCGTACTATTGAAATACGTGCCACGCCCGGAGAGGCTGGTCTCATCACTGCCGATATTAAAAGAACACCATGGGCATAAAAAAATCAAGCCACGTTTCACCTGTTGAGGTAAATTATCCACTTGTCTGGCATATAGATTCCCTCCGCAAGTTGCAAAGCCCTGTCGTAGTCAGACACGGCCGCTTTCAAGTCTCCCTCCGCGATGAGCACGTTTGCTCTGTTGCTCCACCCGTACACGTACCCAGGGGCATACTTGACGACCTGGTCAAGCAAGGTGCCGAGTGGGTTGAGTGGGTGGGTTTGCAGGGGGCACGCAAAAAGTATCGATTCACGCACGTGGAAGGAGGGGTCACGAACAAGCGCAGCGTGTGATAAAAGCCGTTTTGACTCGCTAGGACAAGGCTTGGGCTCTCGCTGACAGGTTAATCACCATACTTGATCATCTCAAGAAGACGCTCGGCGCGCCGAGGGAATATTGATTTTCCACACGGGGAGATCGTTGCTACTAACGAATCGCGTAGATGCGGTGCGCTGGTGCGACGTCGAGTTTCTTTCGCCTCCACTAGGTCTAACGGACGATACGATGCACCAAGTATGCGGCGAGGGCAATTCAGTTCTGATTCTTCATTCAGTAACTGATTCAGTTCTGATTCTTCATTCAGTAACTCGAGTCGCCTGTTGGTGCTCCCTGCGCTTTGGATCTCGTGATCATGAGCTTGAGCTAAAAAGGAACTCGTCCAATTGATTGTACTTGTACCTAAGAATGGCTCGAAATTCGGGTTGAAATCTAGCCAACACATTTCGGGCATGGAGTCAGGCTTCAGCTGATGGCTACTCAGGCTTGAAAAAAACAAAGCTGTGAATTTTCATTTTGTCAAGCCCTGGAGCGACCAAACCGGCATGCTTACACCTAACCGAAACCTCCTTTGTAGCAGCGACCGCACTGTCGTCCATTTTGGCAGAGACGGGAGTGTGGGGTGAGCGGTAGTGGAGTGGGACGGAGGGGCGTGTGGAACCAGTTGGGTTCGCCTATCATCGTGGATGGGCAACTTGGAAAAACCAATCATGGGTGAGCTTTAGACATGATGAAATGTAGCATAGTTTCCGTTTGGTCGAGGGCTTGCCTGGTCGTAGAGCTTCTTCGCCTTGTCGAACTGCTGGACGCTACCCGCCGCTTGCGCCTGAGGTTTCAGGACGATTGGGCGGAAAAGCACCCCTCAGGTTTGTGGAGTTAGCGAGAAGCGCGTATCGGATACGCAATTCGCAGATCTGATACGGTCGATAGCTGGTAGCGATCACGACAGACGTAAGTGCACGTGAAGAGGTTTTCGAGTAGCGATCTGGTTATCAACACTCGGTGAAAGAAACATCAAGAGAGAGGGAAGTAGGGAAGGAAAGGCTAAACCTCGCCCCCGCCCCCTCCCTCAAAACACTCTTTTACAAAGTGTAACAATCGCTCCGCGGTATGCACCGGTCGAGCACAACCCACCTTGCCAGACTACACCTAACCTAACACTCTTGCACGACACTCGCCGCCTTCTGGCACCACTCGGTACGGTCTGAACCTTCTTGAACTGCGCGGCGAGCTCGCCCTCCAGCTTGATTGTTGGCACCACCTCTTGCACCTCAGCAGAGGTGGCACTAGTAGCGGTAGCTTCGACGACCGAGCCTGAAGGCAGAACAGACGCCGCCGGCATCGCCATATCCGCTAGCGCCGTCCCAGGATCGGCAGCAAGCTGGGTAGGACGAAACAGAATCGGTACGGCACCGCTGGTGTAAGAGAGGTAGGGTGTGTGGGGGAGGACCATGACAACATCGTCGTAGGCGGCATCGTGCTACGCAACGACAGCAGTCCAGAGCTTCCAGGTTCAGTCGAGGTGTGAGCGTCCAGGGCTTTGCGGGCAGGGTGGGAGGAGGCCGTAGGGTAGTGTACAGGGCCACGACAACCGAATAACACTCCTTCCAGTTCCCTAACCTTTATAGTTCTTCACGACGCATGCATGCAGTCACAGAGGAGTCTCAACCTCGGTTGGGTGCATACATCTCACGACATGTTCTACACGTCTGTTATATGCTACCACGCAAGGCATCATGCGGCCGGCACAGCCAACGCAGGTAGGCATTTTAGACTCACTTGTTGAGCTTCAAAATCTACGTCGTGCTTTTTTTCACGGCTTAAGAAACTAGTTGTAAAAATTTCGTGCCAAATTGATGCCCCAGACCAAGGTGTAGTCTACAGACAGCAAACTTTATGTTGTAGGGAGAGGAAACTAGAAACCGGTCCTTCTCCACCACCATTAGTTCGAACAGAGGAAACCCGCACCGCAGTACTGTGGTAGTGGTGAAGTACTCCACATCCCCAACAATACCACCACAAACAACTGTTTCGGCTTGAACCTCACAAGGTGCTACAGCTCTTCTCTTGCATCTATCATGATAATTTCTGTGGCTAGGCCACGGTTGCGTGCATGTTGTGTAACGTTTCTGCTACAAATACAGTGTTGGGAAAGCATCACTACTGCTGTACACTCACCACAAACGTCGCTGCGACCAGACTTGCAAGTACATCCTTGAGCGCGAGCAGCGGCTCGCTGACCACCTCGTTTGTGCCGCAAAGCCCGCGGCTGCTAATGAGGGTTTTGGTGCGATTTGGCCAAGGAGAGGTCGATCGCAAAGCCTCACATACGTTCTTCGTGTTGCCACTGTTGGTGGGGTTTGCTACAGAGCGACCGCGCCGCGTAAAGGCTGGCGAGCCAATCTGCTGAAGGGCGTCCCGAAAGAATGGGACCATGATTCACAGGGAAGAGAAAGAAAGATAGTTGTTGAGCAAGTCAGTTGTAACGAGGAAAGAGGTGGATGCAAGGGTATAGAGGTGGTCAGGACGGACGTGCGTGATATTTTTCAGCTAAATAGGAGACCGACTATGGACACGATCTGTAGACTATAATGTTTACGCAATATGGTAGCATGCTGTTGGTTTTCTAAAACGCAATCAGCTCTGTAAAATAGCATCATGCTGCATGTGACACGCTGTTGCACCGACGAGCATGCAGAGAATCAAGCCAGGGGTATAGCACGCAATCCTACTGTAAAGCGCACTTCGTGTACACGGCAAGCTAAACTCGTGTCCGTCATATGCATAGCGACACTACCTTGCAACACATGTAGTGTCTAGAGCTTCCAGATGACCTTTATGTTCGGGGTCACTCACATCCCTCCCGAAATGACCTCCATTCAGGGGGGGTGCTATACCACGTCATGAGCACAGCTACAAATCCAACGGCAACACGTCGGAGGCGACCTACGTAACAATTTGATTGCTGCAGCATACACAACCAGCCAACGGCTTCCCACAAGATTTGATGCTCGATAGTCCAGTCTAGCGTGGGTATGATGGCACAGTAGGCAGTGGTACATGCGAGCGCCGCAAGCACATGAACATGACAACAGCAGTAAAGCTTGTCGGCCAACACACCACATTTCTGCACCTGGAATGACCACCCCAAGGGACAGCACAAGACCAGCGTCATCATCACCAAGCGCATAGCGGCACTTCGGCGAGAGGAAGGAGGAAGCGATAGGGGTGACCGAGCCATGCCGGTGTTTACCTTTGCCTGTGTGCTCACCGAGAAACAGACAAGCGAGGGTTTCTCGTGTGCAGGCGTGTGTGCGTGCGAGGGCCAAAAGTATTGTGATGTAAATGGGCGACATGTGTGTGCTATTGCTGTCTCGACCGAGAGCGTGCTTGGGTGGGATAGTGGGCAGATCTATTGGCGAGGGTCTCAGGCAGTAACTTCATGATTTTCACGCTGTTTCGTGGTTTCTCGAGCAGCAGATAGAGCCCCCAGTCTACTTTTTAGCCAAGGGAGAAACGTTAAAACTCCTGTGCTTCTGAGGCGCGGTGGGATAACCAACGGTTGGCGTTTTTTTTTCTTTCCGCCGAACGCCTCGAGAACCGTATCTGTTGCATGCCGTTTTTGTGTCGGGTTACGCGCGGCTCGTCACGGGTTACAGGACCTTCGTGCGGACACCGCACCTGGTGGGGTGTGTTCACAGCTCCATCGATGGACTCAAAGGAGGTATAGATAGATCCTGCCTCGGTTTTGTGTTACAGCTGTACCCTTGGGAGGATTGGCAAAGTACTTAAAGTAGTCCACGACCTGTAGATTCAGCACCGTCTTTCGCATACAAGTAATGGGTAGAGTACCAGTCTCCAGCGCTTGTCAACTGATGTGTTCTGTTGTTAAACACAAGCAGGCGAGCTTGCTTACACACCCTTCTACTGTGTATCCTCCCTTGTGGTCTCCACCTGTACGCTAATGGTTGCACACCAGCGTTTAGCATGGTGCTACAATACTGCTGTATGCATACAATAGAATGACCCGCCATCCGCCCAGGATTCAGTCAGCAGAGATCTACAGCAGTATCTGCCCGCAACACGCGTGAGCGGTCGGTCCATATCTTGCCTTTTCGGATTTGGTTTGGGCTCGAGTACGGTAATGGGCTGACTCTGTGTATACCTTTGAGACTTCTTAGACCTAGAAATGATCTGTCTGAGTGCTACTCAGCAGCCGGTGGCGCTGTTTGCGTCCATGTACGCAACGTGTAATCACCACACGATGCCCAACTCCACCAGTGACATATACCACACGCCACAGTCCGCCAGCAATAAAGACCTGTTGCACATTCGTCATCTCTGAAGCTCATTATCAGAAGGATGCCAAAGCTTCTTGGAGCTATGCGTGTTCATGCCTATGTGCTAAATAGTCGGCAGTCGGCGCCGGTTCACCACACTCATGTCTCTGCATCTTGTCATGTTGCTCCTTGTCTACATTTTGCCTCTGTACTGTTGCAGCCGGCGCGGGTGACTGTCGTCGTCAGGGTTCGCCCGCCCGAGAGCGGTGGTGGTGGCAACAGTGCTGCCACCAGCGGCCAGCAGCATGATGTCGTCGTGTTTCCAGCTGTTGGCAGCCAGAATACCATTGTAGTTGATCGAGAGGGCGCAGAAGCCAGGTGCGTGTGTGTGCTATTTCTACCACGGCGGGTGATATTTACTGTTGCGCCACATCCTCATCGCAATGTGGTTCAACGGGACACGAGTGGAGAAAGGGGTGCATACACATTCTTACATACTAGCCATACACAAGGGGGCACGAAAGGGCGAGCTACTTCCCTCATCGCCAATTGCTTTCTTCATGTTAACCCACCCACAATATTTTCCAAATGCTAATTCACTGTTGATAGTCAATGTAGTACGTCGACCTGTGGACAAAACTATGTTCATTTAGTTTTTTTTCATCACTTTAGATCAACGCTCACAGCTTTTCAGCATATGTACATCGTACTATTTGATACGTGGCAAGTCCCTCATTGCGCATTGCGCTCCACTCACGATGTGCGTACATCGAGCTCGCAGAGACAGCCCCCAGTCTCAATTCAGCATAAGGAATTGCTCTGGTGTATATCTGCATCCGCAGGCAGAAACTGGAATTTGGTGCCTGACATCGACTTAGTTCGGCGGCAACAACGACGACCTACATGGATAGCACGTCTCCAACGCACACCAACCAAGCTCCCAACCTTAGTTGGGGTTTGATTTAAGATGGGGTTTTAGGGGCAGGGTATGGTTTAGGTTTGATCGCCGGTGGTTGGGGCCAAAGAATGCAATAGAAGGCAAACATGCAAGCCGACCGCATGTCTATCAGTGTGTTTGCCTCCAAAGATAATATCAGCAGCCTGCGAGAACTTTGTCTATTTCTGCTTGGTGCATGAAGATCACACCCGCTAAAAAGGAAACTAGTTCATCTCCGTACAGCATTTCAAGATGAGACCTTGCTCACAGAAAAGATTTCGGCCGCTGCTTCGCCTACGGCTCCCCCTGAATCTGTGAAACTTATACTGTGTGTCTCGCGGGCTGTCTCTGCCGGTGCCACGCGCTAGGGATGAACGACTGCCGGTACCCAGCAGCAACATAGACAATGTCGCAGTCAAAGCATAACTCCCTGCGTGATTCAACGTGGATAGCTTGCACGTGGTCCTTTCAGCCCGATCTCGGGAGACATGGTTCTGATACGGGCTCGCACCAGAAATGTTCATTCTCTCTAAGCTGTGCACGCCACACACGTCTTCGGTACTGCCTTACACTTGAAGTATGCACAACTCTTGATAAAGCCTAAGGTTATGATGGATGTGCCGGTTCTGTGAAGTGATTGTTTTATCAGGGCATCATTGCACGAAACGGAACCTTGCGGCGACCTTTCATGCAGGCAAAACCCGACTATGGAAGAATGCCGTATGCGTTCCCTGCACGTAAAACACGCACTTGATTCCTCGCAAGCAAGTCAAGCATGTCCTCGGCGCTCACTCGATCTCTGGAAATATAGAAGTATCAAGCCCGATGCTTCCACCTAGTCCGATTTTTTTTAAGCGTTTCTTTTCGATAACAAATGGTCTAAATTGCGCAACAGCACAAATCTTCGTCCTTGAGACGTTAGTATTTCTCTCTGTTTCTAACCCACGAACTTGAAGCGGAACGTTGCCCCCGGAAAGGGGGACAGACGTATCCTCCCTGTATCCTACCACAGGATGGACGTCGCTGCCACCCGCAGCTTGGTTGTTGAATAGGAAAATGTCGAAGCGAAGCGAGGTCTGCGCTCACTCAAAACGTGGCCCAGGGCAGGTATAGTAGTCGTACTCTAATTTACAGTACATTTAACGCCCTGCATTAAACTCCCAGGTAAGTCACACACAACAACGAGCCGAGTAGTTGAGATGGAGCTATATAGAAGATTTTTTGGCTTTGGCAGGGAGGCGCATATTTGACGAACTAACCGTTTTGTGGTGACACTCGCATGGTCACGAGTACGCAAAAATTGAAGGGCGGCGAGTGCTGAACCCCTCTGGAGCCCAAGGAAGAAATCGCTACAACACCTAAGCAAAAACCCCATCACGCACTCAAAACAGAACGCCCGAGAAGAGAGTCTTCCCTTACCCTACCTGCGAGATGGTGACATGTTCTTCACTTGAAAGCAAAGTTTCTGGCTGTAACTCTTAGCACTGCGCCGAAACAACTGACTCGTCCTCTTTGGTTGTACTTCCGTTGTTTGCCCGCATACCGCTAGGCGCGTGAAGGGTGACCTACGCGATTCATCGCCGGGCCCCAATTCATTTTCGGGACAACCTGGCAGCGCTAGTGGCGGAGGAGGGAATGGCAGTACCAGCGGACCAACGTTCACCTTCGACAGAGTGTTTTGGAGCATGCAGGCGGGATCGAAAGGTCGGGAGCGTCAGGGGTCGCTCGGCAGGAGCCCCGCCCCATACGCATCCCAGAACTGCGTGTTCGAAGGTAGGCGTTCAGCTTTGTTGTAGGTGTGTTGCTTGGACCTTGAGGAGCACTTTAGCAGTATGGTCAACTGAGAATGGAAGCGCACGAAACATAAACGCTCGCTCTGGGGGTGCCACGGATGTGCTCCTTCTCTGAACTCCGTGTACTCGTGCGTGATGTCGGAGAAGCGACGAAAGAAAGGGTAATATTCCGATGCATGCGCTTTCATCTGCACACAAGACAGAGTAGGGAAGATGAGCAAAGTAATACAACCCTGACAACGAAAGGGCATCGTCCATTTCCCGCAATTTCTGGTGGTCATGGACGTGGCGGGAAACATGGGAACCGGCCATGCCAACGCAAAGGTGTAGGAACAGTCAAATTCGTAGTATTGATCTATGGAGTCGTTCTCAAGCCTCGCTCTTTCAAGCAAGTACCGGTACAGCCTAGAGCTGAAATGTTGAAGTACACACTATATTTCCACTACAGCAGAACCTCTCAGAATTCGACGGGACACACGCGTACCTTCACATGCGCAGAAAACACAGTTTTTCGTTCGATATAAGTGTTGTATTCGATACACACGGGAAAATCTGCACGAAGCTCCTTGATCTAACCGTAACCCTTTCCCGGTCTTGCGCTCCCTTAGGAACGCCTGAAGATTAAGTATTCCCATGATAACTCCCACAAAGCTTAACTACTTTAACGAAAACATCGACTCCTCCACCAGTGGTGCACCATGAGGAAAAATTAACAACAGGCGTTTTCACGGGGACAGGTCATAGACAATCCACAAAGCCATCTTTGTCTCGAACCGCACAAAGTTAACAAAACATGCAGAGTACCTTGTCGCATCCGGACAGGCACCGACCGCGACATGACCCACAAGGCTGCACCACACACGCACGGAAAGTGACACTTCATCCAACTCTATTCTTCTCGTCGCAATGGATGGCGACAATTTTTCCTAAACGTACGGTTTCGCAGGAATCGGGCAGGGCGTCGTCGAGAGTTGCCTTGCCGGCTTCAACACTTGCCTCTTCGCCTACGGCCAGACGGGGTCAGGGAAGACGTTCACTATGATGGGGGCCGGTCCCTCCGAACCACCAGCAGCAAAGGCAATAGAAGCAACAGCGATAGAACAAACGGAACAGCAGGTAAGGGCGGTCACACCCCCGCCCCCGCCCGTCGAGATGATGGCCTTAAAGTCTGAGCAACAAGCGTCGGACGCAGCGGTGGCGGAAAGCGACACGCAGGGAGCGACAGTGAGCAAACCTCCTAGCGACAGCGACAGTAATATCAGCAATGACGGTGGAACATCGACATCAAACGCCACCACCTCGGAAGGCACGAGCGGTATCAGACCGCGACCCACTGTGACCGGCGCGCAAGTCAGCAACAACAGCAACAGCGGCGGCAGCAGCAGCAGCGACAGCAGCGGCAAGACCAGGAACAAGAACAAGAACAACAGCAGCATCACCACCAACAGCACGTCCGAAGGGTCTTCCGGCGTCAGCACGGACGGCCCGGGCGGCACCGGCGACGCCAATCGAGGCGTGATCCCGAGGATCTGTGACTTCTTGTTCGAGCGCGCGGAGGCGGTGACCGCAGAGGCCAACGCTACCGCGGGTGTTGTTACCGGAGGTCCAGAAGCTATTGGCGAGGTAGAAGGATCGACTCGTGCGGGCAACAGCGCCGTTAACAGTAGTGCTGCTGATTTGGGAACGGGTGTGCAATCCGGAGTTAGCACCAGGTGGACCTTCAGGTGTGCGTTAAACATTTTGTGCGGCGGAATGCTTATCGGGGGCGGGGGCTGCCGTGACTGTGCAAGTAGTACTATAGCACAGGTATGGAGCTTGTTTGTTTCCAAGTTTTCGTATAAGTCTCTTCCAAGGGTACTACTTTTGAGCGGAAGCATAGAAGCCCCGAAAGAAACAACTTCTGCAGTTGCCCTCCACCTGTGTGCGCTGTGCAGAGGTCTGTTCATTCCTTCAGACGTTGATTTGCCAACTGACGGCCGCAGCCGGCCGGAAATGGTCAAAGAGACCACTTGGCCGTGGTTGTGTCGTTAACCCAAAGCGGGCGCTTTGTTTGTATCTCGTGCACGCTCCAAAAAGTCTTCCATCGTCCTCCCCTCCGGCAGTGTTTCTTTCACGGAGATATACATGGAGAGGGTTCGTGACCTTCTCGACACCTCCGGACGCGCCAACCAGAACCTCAAGGCAAGAACAAACGGACAGGAGAATGACGTAGCACAGGAGTATATTGAGCCACCGTTGGTCTCTTTACTTGCGTGTATGCTTGCAACGTCTTTCCTGAGATTGAGGAGATAATACCCCACCTCGAGGAACTTAACTGATTCACGTTGACTTCAAGAGCGAAGGGCGGGATAAGGAAGAGGATGTTGACCTTGACGCGTTTCTGTATCGATGTTGCCTTTCCGTAGACACAGCCTGCCTGTTGTTGCCAAATTGTCCTAGCAGCGTACGTTAACGCTTTCGCCGGTCACAAGTACGTACGGGGAACGCGTGATGTACCGTACGTCCCCTAAGCACAGCTTCTCGGCGTACCCACCGCATGCACCTTTACGGATACCCTGTCTTCATTTTCCCATTCTATTTCCTGTAGCACATTGGTCTTCTTTGCCCTGGTACACGAAAACATCATCTCACCCGAGATGCTCGTCAAGCGAGCTAAGTACTTTAGCAAGCAATAACCCAACTTCATTGACCTTCCCCTTACCCCTACTTTCCACCACTTCGCCCTTGCCCCCTCCGTGATGTTTCAAAGCCTGTGAATGGCAAAACTATTCCTATGTATTGCGTAACAGTGGTCGTCAGAGCTAGACGATTGTATGTAGCGTTGAGAGCCCTCTGTCGCGCAAAAATGGTGACCCTACGGCGTGCAGTGTTTTCGTGTTTGGGTCAGATAGACGCCCACGAGGCATGTACCTGATAACCACTTCCCGGAAAACAAGGCGTCATCCGGCAGCGTCGTTCTGAGCAACATGACGAACAACTTGCTTGAGTTGCCGCTATCCTTACCTGAGGCTCTGAGAACACCCCGCAGCAATTTACGCTCGGTTCCAACGCTTGCTCAGTCCTCAAATCCCGACGTGCTCTCTTACTGGCACTGTAAAGGTGTGAGGGGGCATAACCTAACATGTACGGCCGTGCACGGTGATTTTCCTCCGGTGAAAAGGTGCGGGAACATCCTACGAAGGGCCCCTTTGTGGAAGGCGTCGTCACCGCAACGGTGACCACTGCTAGGGAGACAGAGCGGCTGCTGGTGGAGGGGCAGGCAAGGAGGGCGGTGGCCGGCACCAACATGAACGAGACATCGTCGCGCAGCCACGCCATCTTCACCATCGTGGCCACTAAGGTGGAGCGTGACCTGCAGACGGGCGCGGAGGGTTTTACGACAAGCAAGGTGACAAGGATTTGTCGCGTCTGTCTGCCCTTGGGTGACGTTCTACAGTGACGCAATCATTCCGCAACAAGTTGTGGCTATGTCTAGACTAGCGGAGAGCGTATATTCTAGCCCAGTTGTACGGAGACAAACCGCAACTTGAAGTAACATAAGTTAATGTTTGTGATAGGGGCGGCCGTTCAACACATGTGTGCGATAAAACCCTAGAATCGAAGCAAGCTTATGTTTCAATAGCGATTACGCATGGTACTGCTCAACTGGCGCGCCTACGGTAACACATACTACTACTCTTCACTGTTCGCGAAGGTCCTCTGCAACTGAGGTGCAGGTTTAGATCGATCTCAGGCCTACCTGTCGTTGTGTGGTTCTTCTGTGGTTCATATGAAACTCGCGTGGGCTGCAGTTTCGTGTTCCCGTAAAGTCCGGCGAAGGTTGTAGTAGTGTAAGAGTGGTTTTAACGCCATCGATTAAGGTAGTTCATTCATTTGTTAGCGTATCAAACACTGGCTAGGGTTCAACTAGTTTCGTCCATTTCATGGTTAGTTTCAGTATCTTACCATTTGATTCAAGTTGGGCCTAGCAAAAGGGATACAATCCCGATGGGTCTAACCAGGGGGGTCTAATCCAGGTGGGACTAGCAAGGTGGGTCTAGGTAAGATCTATCCAGATCTACCTCTCATGCATCGACCCACAAACTGGTTGCTTCTTAGCGGTGGGTCAAAGTTCCTTTTCCGCGATTGGTCGTGTTAACAGTGAGTGATCACCTTATTAACGTGTTGGGACGGAGCCCTAGAGGGGTTCCGTCCGTGATTCAGGTACACATTGGGGAATACCCTAGCCCTCCTCAAACCATCGTGAAACGGAATGAATCTCAGTACATAGCGCCCGTTCATGCTACCGTGACAGTGGATGTTGAACCCAACAGCCCACCCAGGCTGTTCTTAGATCGCTGATGGCTTCAAGTGGACGCATCGACATGAGCGTTCGAATTTCAATCGTTCGGGAGGATTGATCCGACATTTAGGAGTTTGAAAATCTTGTTCTTGATGCAGTCTTGGTGTTCTTGATGCAACGAGGTAACTTTCGTTTGCCTTCGTTTCGACACTCACAGACAGAAAAAAGGGGGGCCAGTGGGCGTGCTTCTGTGGGCGCAGCCGGATGCACACGCGATTTTGAACGGGTTCTCCTGGTAGTGTTTGTTCTCTCGTGGGTCTGAGTTTCGTTGCTGGCTCGAAAAACCCAAGGAGGTGACCGTTGGCGCTAAGGGTAGCACGGGCTGTGGATGGTGAACTATTAGAGGTCAGAGCGATACTTCCTTGTTATGCCAAGACAACGACAGCCAGATAACAAGACAGCACCAACGACAACACCCACCCTTAACCACCAAACCAAACTGCAGGTAAACTTGGTGGATTTGGCCGGCTCGGAAAACGCCAACACGGCGGGGTCGGCCGGCACTCGGTTGAAGGAGGGCGCCGCCATCAACAAGTCTTTGCTCACACTGGGCAGGGTCATCAAGGCTCTCGTGGATGCTTCCACTGAGGTACCTGTTTGGCACCTAGCATGCGACACTCGGTACGATCGCCGATGCCCCCTACGTCTGCATTTCCTGGTGCACGAGTACGGCGGTGTTTCCAAACAACAGCAACGGCAACGCAAAAATATCTCCAACACGTTGTCTGACCCCCCTGGGCCGGTTTTACATGGGCGCTGTTTGTCGCTGCGGTGTTGCAGGGGCGCCCCCGCGTCATCCCAAGCTCCAGCCCCCGCAAGTCCGAGCAGAGGTTGGCAGGGAACGCCGGAGTGGATGAGAGCCTCCCAGATCCACCGCCGTTGTTGACCGTAAAGTGAGTGTATTACTACATTACCAAAGCGAGGGGCGAGATTCGACCGTGATTTTCTGCGCCAGGAAGAGTCGCCATATGATGCCAGATAGCCCTTGAAAAAATCTCCCCACTTACCTCCGCCGCTGCTCTGTGCTCGACCACCGCTTCAACGTCGTGCTTTTTCGAACCACGTTGTGTCTGTAACTAACTGTCGTCTGTGCTGTTCAATTCTGCAGAGCAAACTCACGCACACAATATCTCTTTTCCTATCAAGCAGTCACCCGTACAGCAGACTACTACAGGAACACCTTTCACTTAGGGACGCAAGGAGCAGCAAGAGCGAGTTGCTCACTTTTCACGAGAAGCCTGATCGTCACACCCAGTCTCAACTGTGGAATAAGAGATTTGATATCAACGGCTCGAGCGTACGGCATATTCTGGCCCCCTTCGCCTCTTCTGAGGAAAAACCTACACACATGGAACACTCCCCGAAAACAAATCAAACAAGATCAAGAGTCGACCCCTTCTCCACTTCCCCAAGACAATTGCCCTAACCCCCCCGTCGTCCCTCATGAAAACACACGTATAGCGCCACATGTAGTATCTAAACATCGGTAAATTAACGTTCTCGGCCACCACCACCACCACCACCACACTCTCTCTGCCCTTCCCCTCCTACAGAAAGGTTTCAAGCAACCGGTCGCTATTGCAGACCCCTTCTCCAGTCCATGGCCCCGCTCCCTCTCCGGCCGCCGCCGCAGCCACCGCCGCCGCATATCTGGCCGCGGTGAACGGGGAGGGGAGCATCACCGGGCACAGCAGGGTATCATCGATTGATGGCGCTGGCAAAAACGATGACGGCAGTGGCCGTCACAGTCGAATCCCGTCCGCAGGGGGGGATGGTCGTGGCCGAGGTCGAGGGCCTCGCATCAGCAGACGGAGGTCGTCAGGGTCCATGCAAGATCACCGGTTTCAGCAGCATATACTATCCCCGCCTTCATCATCTCCGCCCCGGTCTCCCTTTGCCTCCCCACCCCTGTCCCCGTGTACTTCTCCGCCCACCTCGCCGCGATCATCCATCGGGCCGGCAGGGTCTTCCCCGAGAGTTCCCAGACGAGATGGTGGGGGCGATGGAGGGGGTGGGGGTCTCCGGCAGTCAATCGGCGGCGGCGGGAGGGTACCGTACAGGTGTGTGGCCCGACGAACGCTGCTGTTCTAACGGCTGCTCGTTCCCACTTACCAGTACTATCGCCACGTTCCTGTCGTAAAAGGGTGGCTGCTTCCGCCTGTTGTCTTGTATTGACAACCGTCTTGTTCTCGCCTAATGTCGCTGCTGAGTGCGGCTTAAAAGTGCGTATCCCGATGAGACCTGTATTTCTTCGGTGATGCCTTCTGCCTTGCCTTAGTTGTTGCCCGCGATAATCGACACTTGCATTATTCATCTTGTTGGTGCAATTATTGGCAGGGAAGTCCCAAGCCTCAGAGAGAGCAGGCGAGTGGAGGGGCATCATGCTGCATACCAACAAGCGAGGATTAAGCTGAAGGATATTACACCATATGCCCCTTCAACTCCTGTGCTGTGCTCGCTCGAAGAAATCTGGCAACCCTTGGTCATATCCCTTGTGTCCCTGGGTTGCCCAATGATGTGCGCTTACTTGCATTTTTGTTTGCATATCCATCAACCAGGGAAAGCGTGTTGACATTCCTGCTGAAGGACAGCCTCGGGGGCAACTCCCACACTACCATGATCGCCACCATCCGGTGAGGGTTGGCTGTGTGCTTCTTCTTCAATGTACCGTTTACAGCGCGAGGTTTTTGTTGTCCATGCCAGCTGAAAAAGAACGTGAGAAAAGAGTTATTTGCTCCGTACAATTCTTGCTCGTGGTTCCTCTCTAGATCTATCCACGCTGACAGTTTTTCTAAAGCCAAAATTTGGTGGATAAAAGCATTTCCATTCCCATTCCTTCGTTGGACCACCCGTTGAGAAGTCGTCTTGTTTGACAACCCTGGTGCGTATGATACGTCTTAGGTGGCTTTGTGTTTCCTTGGGGTAGTGCACTAGGAAAACAACACCTTTCAGCATATCATTGGCTTCAGGCGGTCTGCTAAGACAACCGAAAGAAGAATAGGCGCGCACAAATACCCGGCAGTTCGATAGCAATATCCCGTCTCTCATATTTTCCTCAGCAGCTTATTGCTCAACAGCCCAGTTAACGCTGCGTACACCTCGCGGTTGTTGTATGAGCTGGTACACCCGGTCATTGTAACACATGTGCGTTAGATGTAAAGCCCAAAGGGTCTTTTTTGCTTTACTCCGATAGCACGAGGTTCACGGCGTGATGTGAGTCGGAATCTTCCAGCTCTATTTGCTTTCTGATGAATCCGACATGACCAGACCAGTACTGCCTTTGTTTGTTTCCTCCCCGTTGACAACAAGCACTTTCTTTCGATCTGGAAGTGCAACAATGTGTTCATTTCGCACGTGTAACCAGCAATATGAGGTGTCTATCTTAAAGATCAGCGTTTTATCTTTGCTCGTGCCTATACAACAACCGCAAGGCCCGGTGTCCGGTTCCTGGAAGAGACCATGTCGACGTTGCGGTATGCAGACCAGGCCAAGAGCATTGTAAACTCCGTCAAGGTTAACGAGGATCCGTTCGCTCGAACCGTCCGCCGCCTCCAGGAGGAGGTGAGAGAGATCAATAGTTTGAGACCACCAACAATCACCCAATGTGCACTTGAAACGGTTAACAACTGTGGTACGTACTCTACACAGCTGCTACGTTCTACATGCGCAGGATAGAGAGATTCTGCAAACCTTAGTTAGTTGTCGTTGTGGCGTGGACAAGCACCGACGTCTGTGTGTATCCTGCTTTGGGGTAGTGTGTCGCTCGCCCCCGGTAACCTAGGTGGTAACCTCATAAATTGTCCAGAGGCTAAACATGAATCTCTGAGGGGTGTTGTGTCTGCATTTCGTGCATGTGCTTTGGAACGCGCTTGTTCGTGAGCACTTTTGAGGGAAGGACGGCTGAACCTTTTTCGCGAAAAATGCATCTATGTCGACCGAAAAATCGCACGACGTTATGGTCGGGTTTGATGTGTTCTTCTATCATGTTTTCTGACATGCCGTGCGGTACTTCATGCAATACATTTTAACCTTTAGTCTACTTGTAGACACCCTACAAGGCGGTTGCCATTTCCGAGGCCGTAGCGTGATTCTTGCTGAAGCTCTCACACACTAGCTAAGGCATATATTGCAGAGATTCAGCTTTGCGCTGAATGTGAACGCAATTTGCTAAAATTGGACGATGTAATCGTTGCTCGTGTGGAAATTGGAGCACAGATTGTGGAGAGATGTATTGGAAGTACAGTATTTTGCACACGCTCCAATTTCTCGCTCTCGGATGGCCTCAGTTATACCCTATACACCCAGATGAAACACCTTGACTAGTTAAACTGCCAGTGCTATAGACGGCGTGCGAGAGAAGTGATTCAATTAACAGAACTGTTAACAAAATAACAAATTTGTTGCTCGTACCCCCCCCCCCTCCCTGTGTTCGTGAGAAGAACCCTCGAAC
Organism: Ectocarpus sp. CCAP 1310/34; assembly: GCA_902602495.3. Taxonomy (NCBI): domain Eukaryota; class Phaeophyceae; order Ectocarpales; family Ectocarpaceae; genus Ectocarpus; species Ectocarpus sp. CCAP 1310/34. The sequence goes on along the minus strand of CACKRE030004538.1, from coordinate 81,158 downwards.
GACGTCGCCTCAGGATCATTGTTTTGTCGAAGAGCACTAGTTTTCAAGCGCACAAACTGTGCCTTGTATTCTAGACTTTCTCGCAGCTAACGGGTGTGCGTGGGTAGGACGTGGCCAACCGCTCTCCATTGATTCTCGTCGCGACTAGAAAAGCGTTTATGTCTCGTGTTCGCTCAGATCGCCGCCCTGAAGCGAGAGCTGGCGTCATCTCGCCGACAGGAATCGCTCGCTCGTGCCCAGGCCGACAGTGTAAAGCGGGAGGTATGATACACCATTATGCAACATGAATGATGATCGGAACCCGTTGACGTTTCTTCTACTCTTTTGTGGAGTCTTAGCGCTTTGTCTTTCATATTATGGTTGTGGCAGCACGGATTCCAGGCGTAGCCCACCAGCGACAAAAGTTAAAGGACTAGACTAGTTTAGGAGGTTGTTTCTTGCAAGCACGTTTCGCGAGCTCGCCATTCCGCCCGCAGGCACGTTGGGAACACTGCCCAAAACATGCGTAAATATCATATCACGACTAGGTGCGACTACGCAAGGAGCATCGTCTCGCTAGCTCGCTTTCCATACCAATACTAAAAATCACCTGTGACGAGCAAACGTTGCAACTACGGAGAATACGTTTCGAGCCATTGCACGTTACTCTTCTCGTTGCGTTGGTTACGCGATGAATGACTTGGTTTCACCGCTCTCCTCTCCGCTCTCCTTGTTTCCTGTTATACTTCAAACGTGACCAATGATGTTGTTAGATTGATCTCCTGCAAGTGGTGGACGCCACTCTGATCGCGAGCATCAAGCGCCACGACAACAACGCCGGCCATGGTGTCACGAGCAAGGTACTAAAGGACGTTTTTCATACCGTTTCCTGATTCCCGTCACTTTACGGCGGCAAACGTTTACCGGTATCTATGTACTACGGCGCAAGTACCGAAGGACGCCTTGATTTGTTTAGAAATGGCATGTACAACAATATGTGTTTCAGCTGGTTGGGTTCAAACATCGAAAGTTGAAAAAAGCTGGACATCCAAGGATATTCAGGTTGACACGCGCACGCACTGGCGTCTTTTCTCTTGCCAGTCGGTTGGCGCTGTCCATGCTGATTAACGAAACAAACACATCCTTTTCAATGGCACCTCAATGATCAACCGGTTGGCGCGGTCGGCGCAAACTAAGAATCGCAAGCACATACATATTGCGCTACGGTAGCACAGGAGAAGTAAGTATCGCAGCAGGACGCGACATGTGGGTCTTGAGTCTTCTTTCAAAAGTAATTTCAACCCGGAGACTGACTCGTAAACTCCTTCGCGCTCCCATCCACGTCGGAGCTCGTTGCCGAGAAAAACCGTGGTCATTTCTACGTATACCACGGAAATTTTTGGTTCATAGTTGGTTGGCGGGCTAGCGCGGGTGAATGCTTCTTGACTGAACACTACGGCCACACTTCAGTTGGTAACCTCCCAACATTCTGACGCTTGGGACGTGGGTTTGAATCTAGACACCGTCACACGAACTGACATAATCCTCTCAATTTACCCGCGAACGGTATGGGACGCGACTAGTCATTTCAGTAAAACCGCAACAAATATTTCACTTCACGATCGATGGGGGAAAGGAAGGCTGACTCCTCGCAAAACAATGACAAGCACCGCAAGGTAGTGGAGGATAAATAAAATCCTGGGGGACCTTCCTGTGTGACCCTGGTTGGTGCGTCCAGGCAGAGTGATATAATATCCGGTAAATGTGAAGATCGATGCCCAGAATGATGGGACTGACAGTCGCAAAAAACACCCAAACACCGACGACCGGGGCAGATTTTATTTCAATGCGAAGAAACATCATGACCGCAGCACCCGGATGAAAGCTTGGCGGGGGAATACGGCACACACACGTTTGTTTATGATGTATTTCGCAGTTCGGCATCAGGTGGTCCAGAATTCTGACGACACCAGCACCATTTGTTTCCGTTTGTTGGATGTCTTTCTTTCAATATTGTTGATTGGAGTTAGACTCGAGTGAATCTGAAACACGCTGCCGCCGCCTCCATGTACCTAAGCTTGGTTGCGTGTTTACTTCCTCTTCGTACGGAGGATTTTTTTTTCAAGAGAATCGTAATATCTTTTAGAAGTGTGTCGATACCCAATTTTGGGTACAAGTATTATTTGGCCTGTGACCAGAAGGCGTCCGTGCCAGTTGGATCGGTATGGATCTAAATAATAGGTACTGAGAGCGGTAGGACGACGACGGCGACTGACTGTGGGAGGCGGTTTGTTTTTTCGTGCAGACACAACACTGGTACAATAATATGTTATCGGCGTCCAGCGACTACTATGCTACGGAGTACTAGGTATGGGGGGGTGAGCCGCGTGGTGCGATTCAATACCTTGCATGCAGTAGTCTTATCTGCGATGCTGATGGTGCACGAATCCCGACACACAGCAGCGTGGATCATTTGTGGTGCAGCTACGCGTGCACCACAGAGGGACAGCAGGCGTGCGACGGGAGCGACGATGAATGTATGTGCGGCCACCGTTCAGATTTTTGCACTTTCTTTACACGCGGCGGCTGTTTCTTTCCGTTTTGATGCACAAAGAAACAAAATGTGAAGTCCTCCCGTTGTGCGTACACAAAGAAGCACACATACATGCGGCATCCCCCTGGCGGCGAGCGCATCACAAATGACATCGTCGAGGAGCACGATCAGCAGCGTAGACATAGAATTGTGACACGACAGATGGCAATATTGCGTCAGGCTCACAACTTGCCCGCCACATTCGTCTCAAGCCTTCCGAGTTTCCCGCCCAAGTGAAAGCAAGCAGTCCAGCATGAACCAAAAACAACAAAAATCCGTTCATGGTCATGTGACATCATGCCTTTGATGCGATAGGCCGAGAGGCCCTGCTGCAGCCCTGCAGCAGCAACAACAGCATGCAGGGCACGGCTTTCACTGCGAAGACAGTCCGAGTAGCGCGGCGCAAGTACGCAATCCGAACCGATCCCGCGGGGAACTATCCTGATAACGCACAGCAGCAGCAGTAGTAGACCCTCACGCCCTCGACGGATTCTCTCGATGATGGTAGGTGTGATCTGGACTTGGGAAGGTATGTTTATTGTGTTATCATCGGGCTGCTCTTTTTGAAGCAGTTGGTTGGACCCACTCATCATCAACGAACACCGGCCAGGCTACACGTGGCGCATGCCTACAGTATACCCACGGTGCACAGGTCGTGTAGGCCCGGCTCCTCCTGGTTTTCAAAGCTGGTCTCAGACCAGCGTCTCAGCGGTGATGCGTCTCTGTCGGTGTTTCTTGTCCTGGTCTGAATCGCGCGCGCGCAATCTCCGCTTTTGTGCACACCTTTTCGCGTAGAAACCCCGGGGTTGGAGAGCAAAATATCCTACGAATATAGGCTACATATGCCGGTGAAGCACGGCCATCTGCTCTCGGAGCATGACGAAACCGGTGTGGAGAAGAGCGCGCTATTTTTCTTCTTCCTTAGAAGCAAGCATATCGTCAATTGGTGCCCTATAGATCTCGTTCCGCTCCCAAAGGTGTGCTAAAAAGGCTTCCCGGAAACCAAGTTTTGGGGGCCCTGTATCGCGCATTTAGGCAGATATTATATAGAGCCTTTTTTTCCCTCCTGGGACGAAGGGAAAAAATGTCGCTCGCTTCGCTCGCTCTGCGGCTTCATTATTACCAGTTTTCGTGGTTGGAAGTGGCATATGCGGATGAAGTGAAATGGAAATAATATACACGAAAGAAAAAAGCAAAGATGTGCAAAAATAGGAACGAAGATGTCATGATAAAAAGTCACGAAGGACTCAACGTCGACGAAGAGATTCGAACTCTCGCGGGCATAGCCCAACGGCTTAGCAGGCCGTCACCTTAACCACTCGGCCACGTCGACATGTCAACATGGTCAGGCATTTGTTTTTTTATGTGTAAACATTATACGCGTCCCGAAATGCCTTGCATGTGGACGGACAGGTAGCTGGGTGCATCTGCATTGTACAGCACTGGTGTGCTGTACATAAGATTATCCTGCTGTAGTGTTAGTTCTGCGGATTTCTTCTTCTACAACATGAATCTCTTGCAGGCGACTGGTCACTCTTGCACTTGGAGCCAGGAAGCACTCACGAGACAGCACAGCACTATTATATAATGAACGAAATGCAAGACTAGTCTACAGCATAGCTTCTCCCTTCTTCCCCTCGCTCCTCGACAAGCTTTTGCTTAGACATGGGTTGTAGTGAAGGGGGGGGTCTTTCTGGCGAGCAGGGCTAGACTCACCCTCAAGGGATGACCGAAACCTTCTTGCTGCTGCGCATATCCGCCGCGAGGCATGCGCGTGGTGGTGTAGTTGGGTCGGCACTGATGGGGTCAGGCGA
>CACKRE030004538.1:48604-64804 GCA_902602495.3 Ectocarpus sp. CCAP 1310/34 | reverse complement strand
TTCGGGCTCTTGTACACCTTTTTCTTGCTACGTGTGCGTGTTCTTTAGATCCTCAGATGGCTCTAGCACTTTCGTGACCACGGGCCGAGAGTCTTTGCTAGATTTTGGCATTTAGCAACTGGCATACGGTTTAATGTGAAGTCAACAACAACAACAACAGGTTCGCGGGGGTCCCGCATGGGTAGTACCATCATGCCTTCATTGACTGGGGGGTCGCTTATAAGCACGGAGCCCCCAGCCCTGCTACTTCTGCTGTCTGCTGTTGGCAGTCGGTGCGTCGGTGCTGTCGCCGTCGGGCTGTGTTTCTACCTCTCGTGCTCAGCCCCTCTACGCTACCCCCCCCCTCAATTCAGCTCTGGCTGGAAGTTTTTTTCCCCATTCAACTCTGTGGGAGCACCAGTCCCCTATTACTGCTGTTGCTGTTGCACCTAAATTGTGGTCCTGCTCAGGTACATGCGCATCTACCGTGCGACGAGCGTGCAAGCATTTTGGAGGGGGCAGGAGCGGTGACCTTCAAACTGGTGTGGGATAGGGCGACGCCCGAGCAATGGGTGCAGTGACTGGGGGCTCCTCTCGAGCATGCAGCATGCACGGGTAACCATGATTTGGTAGAAAAATTGCTGAAAGCTGGAGCAGACGGGAGTGCGGGCTATCGGGGGTGTGATGACAGAACTCTGCTACATGCCGCTGCCGAGGGCGGCAACGCACAAATCGTGTCGGCGTTGCGCAGTGCGGGTGCTGGGGGGGAGATCAACACAACTTGTTCTGCGTCAAGGAGCACTCCACTCCATGTTGCGATATCAGGTGGGCACGAGGCAGCCGCGGGGGGTGTTGATGGTGGCCGGGGCCGACGTGAACATCCTGGATGCCAACGGGACAGCCCCGCTGCATCTCGCCATCTGGCGTGGTCATGTTGGAGTAGCGAAGGACCTGTTGCTGAGCGGAGCGAATCCCAACAACAAACACCCGGGGAGTTCCTTGCCTTTCCACGACGCTATCGGCCGCGGTCTAGACGAGTGATGCCAGCGAGGTTCCTTCCCTATCCACGTCGCTAGCCGCCTCTTTTTACATGAGGTGGTGAGGGCATTGGTACGAAGGAGGGCGGATGTAGACTCTCTTGATGCCATTGGTTATACCCCGCTCTTCTGGGCCGTGCTGCATGATCGCGTTTCCACGATGAAAGTACTCCTGGCTGAAGGTGCCAATGTGAACGTTTGATCACCAAATTCAACGACCGTTCTGCATTTGGCCTCGAAGAAGGCGGCCGTCATCCCGGCGCTCATAGAGGCCGGCGCCGACATCGAAGCTCGGTTGTGCCATGGACAAACGCCTCTCCATGAAGCATCCTCCTACGTTGGCTCTTGCGGAGGCATGCTCACTCTCCTGCAACTGGGCGCAGACGTTCACGTGAGAGACTCTACTGGAGCTACATCCTTGCATATGGCGTGCTACGACGTGGAGCCGGAAGCGGTGGACCTGCTGTTGAGATGGGGGGCGGACGAGACAGTTGTCGACGACGAGGGCCACACTCCCTATTCGTATCATTTTCCAGCCGGCGCCGACGAAGCGGAATGGGATGAGGAAAACCGCCGAACATACAAACGACTGTCTAAGCTGTTGACACATGCACCGCAAGACAGATCCTGGCGTCGCCGAGGCTTCCTGGTCATGTGCCGCACGCATCAAGACAGGCTGCGGCTCGTAGTGGACGTTCCCGACACGGCAGCTACCGCTATCCGGCAGACAAGTGAGCCCCCGAGCCGCCAGGCTAGGAGGGGGCAGGTGAAGGTCGAGGTTGAGCTGGGCGGGGCACATGCGCACGGCAGAGGGGGAGGAGCGGCGGCAGGGAGTGGCACCGCGCGCCTCTAAGATGTTTTCCGCAGGATCGTAGGATTCCTCTAGGACGAGGTATGTAAGTCTTTTCCGGCGTTGTTGAGTATTTGGATGCATGGTACCGTCCCTGCTCGCAAGCAGAAGTCGTATACGCGATACAGGATTTTGGTGTCGGAAAGGTTCCTTCAGCTCGTGCTACGATGTCACGAAGGGCAGCGAGCTACCGTGTTGTTTTTTCCTTGCGGCGTGAGCGGGTGGAAACTACAGTCCGATCTTTTTTTTTTCCTTTCCTGCGTGCATTTTATTGTTGGTCTACGACTCGCACAGTATTGCGCAAATTTCGCCGTAGGAGGAAATGGATTTGAGGATAACTCTGGGGGCGTCGCACTTTCAGTGACTTTCAGTGAAGATGTTGGCACTAATGCATCCTGTCGTGTACACCTATGGCGGGACATTCAGGTTGGGGTAGTGGGTCTACTCGCACCGCTGACTGTCATGATCGCGACCGCACGTTCGTCGTAGAATTTCGACCCAAGCACAGTAAATTAGTGGGTGTCACGCCCAATTTCAAGTGTCACCGTACTGCTGCACCGCGTTTTGGGTTTGCATTTTCTCGTGGCCCGTTTTTGTTTCCATGACTTGGATATGCACTGCTCTTGCGGTTGATGCACTGCTGTTGTTCCACGGGGGCACCGAAGGACAGTCACTGTTACAATCACCCGATTCTATCCCTGCCCTTGCGGTCGGTTTCTCGCTGTACAAGCACGAGGTATGATGGGCACTGACAAAACATCAGGTTACGATCATGCGGTGAATCAGCAGGTCTCTCTCCTAAGACGGTCTCGTGATACCCCTCGTGTGTCGCACTGCCCCGCGGGTGGGGCTCTTTTGTATCTGAACGGCCTCACCGGAGGGCACCAAAAGGTGTTTCTGTGCATACACGATCTCTTGTTGCGGTTGCTTGGTTGGCTTGTACTCTCGGGAGTTCGTTGGTGTTTCTGAGAGAGGCAGGGAAACGGAGCTTCGGAGAAACATGAGAACTAATCCACATTAATAAGACTACAGAAGCCGAAATCAAACCATTAGACAAATCAGCGCTGACGTAGTCTCACTGACTAGTGGTTTGTTGAAAGCAAGCCGACGAATGTTGTCGGCGTTGCTAGTCCCAAGCTGGCTTTGTTTCTTTGCTCATATCTTCAGCTTGAGAATGGAAGCGGGGACGAACTCCTCATGCACACATGCTTCAGGCAGTGGCTTTTCGATCATCGCGAAAAATGCAATCACTACTGTACGCTCACTGTACCGAGCTAAAAAAGAGGTTTGAAAACGGCCTTTAACGTACGCGCCAGAAAAGATTCTTGTGTTTAGCAACAGCAATCCATGAACTCCTGCTTAGCATACAAACGGTGTTGATCCCCGAGTGTGTCTGTTGTGCGGCGACCTAGCGGTTGATGCACGATCGCATTTGAAATCTACTGCTATTGTTGTGCAACGAGTACATTCGTTGGTGGATACAAGATGGCGATAGCCACCGCATCTCCACAATCTTTGCAAACCTCCAAGGCAAATATTTTGTGCACTCAAGAGCCCCGAGCACGAGCTTCAGGAAAAAAAAAGGCGCAATCTCCCTTGTGCGTAAAAACAATTTGCACAGACAAATTGAAACACTTGCTCCCTTTTCGCAAGTAACAATGGTACTCCAGTCGCCTTGCCCCGCAACACACCCATCCACATCACATACAAGGAAAATCGCTCGCTCGCGCAAACACACCTTGCAACAAGCAATCACCTTGTTTCAGCAACATGGTTTTTACTCATCCTACCAGCGCATCCCCCCCCCGGTGTTTGCCATCGGGGTTGGGTGTTCGTCGCTTGGCGACGACGTATTGTTGTAAAACAAGCCGCCCCCCCCGGTTTTTGCCATCGGGGTTGGGTTTTCGTCGCTTGGCAACGACGTTGTGAAACAAGCCAATTCACTTCGCGAACTCGGCAACCAGGTTACCGGTTTTTTTTTTACCTCTTTTTGTTTGGCGGACCCATAATGGTGGTCGAGTAGATCATGCTGTGCGGGGTCGACAACCCTCACTCCGCGCAAAGGGGATGATCGCACCCCGTTGTGTTAAAATGGTCAAGCACCCTCGAGGCAGTTACACAGTGCTTACAACCTTCTCAGGAAGTGAAAGCACCAGGATATAAATTAACTCATACGCAGCTGTCATCCGTACGCAAGGAAGTAAGCACAAGATGCCGAACACCCTTAGCAGGATGCAGCGCACCCTTCATGCGACTCGCCGAATATCTCACGGCGCTTCGCGCTTGGTGATGTGAGAGCCTGGTCCGGTGAGAACCCGGCGTGCTCCGTCCCGGCTTTGTAGGGATGCGAGGTCAATGGTCTAACGACTACGGCATGCACGACTACGAGTACCAGCGCATGAAGGCTTCAAGAGTACACGCATTTAAGGCGGAAGGTGCATACCCTTATTCGAACGCAAAACAAATCGGGAGGCGGCATCGACATGATGATGCAGTCCATGCTTGGCTTGGTCATAGGCTACGCCTGTATTCAGGAAATAAAGAGGAACAGGCAAACAGGAGGGACCGAAAAGGACCAACCAATACGCACGAAGCAAAAAATAAGTTAACAGAGTACACCAAGGATAATCGTACATCAATACCGAAATATCCTCTGAGAACGCCTCCCGGGGGTAACTCAGAGGTAGAGAGAGGGGCGACCAGTCTAGAAAAAAAAACGGGGCGAACGGCTCCTGGGGGGGGCGTCGGCTCTTTTCTGCTCTGATGCACCTGCTGCACAATGCAACACAGCGCTCACGCGTTGACCCAGACGATGTCGGGACTCAACAACACCTACGAGAAGCATACCAAACGCACATGAAGGGTGATTGAGGCAACTGGCAGACGAGAATGCTGCCAAGAGGGAATGCCGCCCGTGGGTTTGTGTGTGAACGCCCGGCGGGGCGCCCAAAAAGTTGATGAAAGCAAAATAAATATCATCCCGCGACCAACTCAAAGGTGGTTTGCGAAAAACTGTAAAACAAACAAAATCGATACCCCCAAGGCTAACTCGAGGATATTGCGGTAGTGGTACAGCAGTAGGGCACAACAACAATTGCAAAAAAAAAACACCTTCAGCAATACGCACAAGAGCACAGCAACAGTTGTAAAAATCAAAGAAGGAAAACAACCCGGCACATTTCGACAACAGCAGTTACTTGCTAAATATAGAGACATGAAAAAATGAACGGGGCGGTCCTGGAAATTGTAGCACGCATGCAAAATTGACTCACTTTTACGGAGGGCTCCCCGGAATGTTGTTCAAGTGCTAGGCAGTGTTCGTCTCCCGCGCGATCCAGTCCACCGAGTGGAAGACCTGCACGTACACGAGTAATCCCACTCTCTTGTCGTACCTACACTTCTTCATGACACATGTTAACCCGTCCCGTCTCCGTTCAAGTCGCGGATGTACGGCTCAGCTCATGCGCCATTGCCGTCCGGCTGCGCTTTGCCGACCCACCTGCTACCATCACCGTGGAGGTAGCCGGCACTGGGCTTTCCGTCCAGGGCTTGCCTCCTCCCTTCTGGTCGAGCATACATAGTAGGGGGCCTCGTGACCGATCAGCGTCGGGCACAAGAGGCAAGCGAAGGTCTCCTTCCCCTTTCAACTGTCGTCTTGCGCAGTCGCCGTGAGGGACATGCTCCCCTGACAGTGGATGCAACTGTTGACGCAAATTCCAACGGGCAACGGAATTGTACAGCAGTTCAAAATACCAAAATACGTAAACGGTAATTGCTCGCCAAAACAGATTGTAAGTGTGGTGCTAACGCTTATCGGACGTCAACGGATGTCATTGTACGAACCGCAGGAGGGGGTCCAACCCCCCCCCTCCTATGTGACCCTGATTGGGTCGTCTAGCTGGTACAAGTGGAGGATAGGGGCCAGAGGGGCAGACGACAGAGTTCAATGATGGGAGACGAACAAAAAAACAAAACAAGAATGATGTGCCGCAAGCTCTCTTTTTTGCAGCGGGTACAAACGAGAGCGTTCATCTTCCTGAGCCTTTCGAAATGAAAATACTGCTGTAAACCACGTTCATTGTTGAAGATAATGTTTAACACGGCACAAGAAACACCCGGCAATCACGAGAAGGATACTCAGTAACTGGCTTGTCACGACCCTCTGTAATACCGTAACCGCTACACTGCATCTCAATGGGACTGCTTTCTCGAGTCTCGATGGTCCTCCCTCCCAAATCTCTCCCTGGATTTTTCTTGTGAAATTGCCCCCGTCTACTAGTACCATACTCACGAAAATACGTGCGCGACATCTGCGCTGTGTTTTATCTGTGCGCGTGACTGCCTGCGGCGAGCCTACATGTCGAGGCACGCAGTATGCAGCAGGCTTCCCCTAGGCTGCCTATTATAGTCTAAGTTCTCACCAAGTGCCGGATCCCTTGCACCCGGGTGCGCCGGCGGCCCAAAGCTGCGATCATCGCAATCGAGGCAAACGAGCCTGCTCCGCTGTGAGCCGTATCATCTCGTGCCTGAGCTTCGTTTTTTGGAGGCTATGATCACATCCCAAAATTGCCAATCGATCAGCTTGGGAAACGTCGTCAGAGATGTTTACGGCGGGCGGTCACAGAGGGGAGGAAACTTGACCAGAATTACAACATGATGAAAAAATCCCAGGCGCCCCCGCCGCCGCCGACGTCGCCGCCCCTCTACCTTCAGATGTGCCACCCGACAGTGTTGCTGCTGCTTCTGCTGCGTGGGGGACTCCAGTTCCAGCGAATGCTGCTGCTGCTGCTGCTGCTGCTGCTGCTGCGGCTGCTACTTGTGAGCTCATGTAGGATTCTGGGAGCTACCACGGCTTGAACTCGGCTCTTTCCCACTCACGCCTCTGTTGCCCACTGTGCCGTGGCTATCGTAACCTACTCGCCGCTCGATCCTCTCCTCCGATTGATCGCAATGAGCGCAGAAGTGATCAAATCCATAAGGATTCAGGTCGAGACTAACTGTGATCGAGATCCTCGTGTGTCCCGCGTTCTGATGCCTTCCACACTAATGGCACCGGAACGGCTGCTGTGAGGGCGCTTCGTATCTATCCGACCTGTCTCTGTCGGCCCTTCCGTAGTTTCCGCGACCTCGTGATCCAGTTCCTGCTGAAGACATGACGATCGAGCCTGGGTTGACGATCGGTCGCCCCACTGCCGCCGCCGTTTGGCACTTTGCCTGTCGCTTCTATGAGATGCGGTGTGGTGTTGTGAAAAGTGGAAAGGGAAAAGGGCGATGTAATCGCGCCGCTCTTGTTCTTGGGGCAAAAACAGTCGGCTTCCTGGTATGTACGTAGGATGCACAGCAGTCGGGGGCCCCGGCCGCGAGCGGCAGACGAGCGATGCTGTGATGCATATATGTATGTCGTAGATACCAGCACGCACACCGACACCACACCGAACAAACGGCCATAAGGCCTTGCTCTCGTCGTTGCTCATGGAGCGCATCACCCACCTCTTGATTTTCTACCGCAGGAGTCATCATGCCCCACGTCCTTCATTCATCTTCTTGCTAACACAACAAAGATAGATTACACGCACACACCCGCCGTAGTGTCCCGGTTGACAGCAAGCATAACACACAACAGACTCTCTGCGCGAAAGGCGGCTGCAGCAGCAGCAGTAGAAGGAGAACACGCGCTGCATGGCGGGTGTCGAGTTTGCTTCTTGGGATAGGACTCTCGGACGGAAAAAATCAACTTGATCACGCTGTTCGTTGTTCACTGTCAAAATAACGCAACGGACGTACATCTGCCTGCCGTCGTGTAGCTTACCGTTCCCGTCGGAGTGGTCGTGCAAGCATCTCGGCTACACATAGCTGATTGTGGTTTTGGGTGTTACGGTGTGTCTTAGAGAAGCTGCTCTCCCAACCATCCAACACTACAGGCAGCAGGGCCGCGCCTGCTCTACAAGACGTAATGTTTTTCATTGTGTGGGCGTGAGACAAAATGTGCGACCTTGGGGAGGTTGAGATGCTGAATTGAGCTGTTGCACCGGGTACGACAATTACTCCGGAGTAAGTGTTATATTCCTGGAAAGCCCTGCGATAACTTCGCCTAGCGCAACCACGGCCTTGAGGACTCAACACAACACCAACATGCGCCTGCCCTTCTTTCTGCAGTTCCAGCACATGCGCAAATTTGTTGAGGGTGTCATCCCCCCGTCGGTGCCGCTTGAGAGCAAGACATGAAACGGGCCACGACCATTTGCGTTTACGTTCTGTCGACAGCGAATTGACACAATGACTATTCTCGAACGACCCCCCTCTACGGAGCTGGCACTTTTGTTGCTGTTGATGGGATGACTTCTTGTGGTTGCATCTCTCCCAACAACACGCGCGCACCACCTCGAAGATACCCCCAAAACTTGCATACGTGCATAATAATCATTTGATTGATGCCCCCGACACATAACAAAACTAGCGTATTGCAGCACTTTCGTTGAACTGACCCACATGGCGCAGCAAAGCACCTGCACTCGTCAGTTGGAATCCCTCCTACTTTGCGCACGCCAAAATCATCCTTGCGGCCATCTTTCGACGGGGCGGACACATACGCAGGCGGGGAGGAAAATACGTACGCAAAATACATCCACCCCATACGCCAAAATGCGCGTGTCCCCCGTCAACCCCTTTCGTCCAAGTTGGAGACACGCGTGATCGAAAGCGCACATGACGAGTCGACAACTTGCCGATCCTCGTCCTTCTCTTCTCGTATGCATACACCCTATCGGATGGTCAGAGAAGCAACTAATCCAAGAGCAGCATACATACAAGCCTTATCCTCTTTGCGACCAAACGACACCGCGAAATATGCCTCGCCCACCTCCCAGCCTCCCCCCCTTTGTGATAGATGCATCAAGAAAACATGAACCTATTAGATTCCCACATTTCCATTCCCCTCGTCAGACGTATGCATATGCTCGATTCCGCCGGCTCTAATCTGGCCGCCCGCCCCATGTCGACGACCTTTGGTCGTGACGAGAGGACACCTCGACTCCAACCCCCCGCGATGTGATACCGGAAACCCTCCGTTGGACCTTCGCCCCCCTCGCTAGTCCTGTTCCCGAAGCTAAAATACGTTACGCCGACGCGTTCGTCGCCTTCATCAAGTTCAGCGCACTGCCGGCCTTGAACCACTCGATCTGCTCCGCGTTAAAGGTGTGGTTAACCTGAATGTCGAACGGCGCGCCCCCGTCCGCGGGCTTGACCTCGAGGGTCAGTGGCTTCCCTTCCGAGAACGTGCGGAGACCCTTGATGGACACCCTGAAGCAAACAACGGGAGCCGGTTGCGTGTGGGAATTAGTACTACGCTTAGGAGAGGCCGCGATGCGCAATACGGTACAGACTCCCAGACGAAGGGGGGTTCATTGAACCCCAGGTTTATATTCTTCGGTAAATTTAGATTGCAGGGTTGAAACTAATCGGACACGGGGGGTCAGTGTCTTGGCCGAACACAATCACAAAGCTCCTGGTGGTCATGAAAACACAGAGGGATCGGGCAATAGCCAGAGGGGCAACCTACCGCGCTCCAACCAAACACTCGGAGGAACTCACTTGTCCTTGCCCGAGATGCGGTCGTAGTCGGACGGCTTGTCGAAGACCAGGGGGAGCATCCCCTGCTTCTTGAGGTTAGTCTCGTGGATGCGTGCGAACGACTTCACCACCACAGCCCTGCCCCCTAGGTGCCTGGGCTCGAGCGCCGCGTGCTCTCGCGAAGACCCCTCGCCGTAGTTGTCGTCTCCGACCACCACCCACCCGAGCCCGGCCGCCTTGTATTGGCGAGCGATGTCGGGCACCTTGCCGAACTCCCCGGTCATCTGCGGGTTTGAATTGGGTTTCGAGGTGTAGAAAGTGTGTGCCGCATGTAGATTGCCGTGTGCCGCGGCTGCTTCCCCAATTGGATTAAATTCTCGACGAGACGCGAGCCGTGAGGCTTTGTGCTCCCGGTGTCGGGATGGTCCCGCGCGGATACCGCCTGGAGGTATTCTGTGAGTGCCGTGCATGCAATTGCTGGTGTTCCGGGCGCAGAAAGACCGCTTTGGTTCTGCTATTCTACGATTCAGGGCGGGGTGTGAGTCGGGTGAGATACGGGAAAAATCGGTCGTTAATCCTTTCCTCAACTTCGAGTAAGGGCAACAAGGGCAAGCACGTATGCACACGCAAACCGTCGAAAACAACGCAATACACTCGGAGATCCCGCGCGTGACGTAGCATACTTCTCCATGCGCAATAACTGACCTGGTTCTGCACGTTGTTGACCTCGTCGTTCTCCGCGTTGATGGCGCCGATGAGCATGTTGTTGGAGATGTTGTCCAGGTGGCCGCGGAACTTGAGCCACGGGCCGGCCATAGAGATGTGGTCCGTCGTGCACTTGCCCTTTGCCTGCAACACGACAGGGTGTACATACGTTGCGGATAGCACTCAAAACATGACTCATGACAAGCGCGTGCGCGCGGACGTTTGTTTTTGCCATCGATGTCGTCATGACGAGCGTGCTTCCGTCGCGAGAAGAGTAATCTTGATCCATGCCGTAGGAGGAATAACGTTATTTTTCTTTGAATGTATGTACCGTGTTAGTTCACTTGTTTTTTGTTATTCGGCGGGAAAAATGGGGACGCCGACAACGGAAATCACGAAAGCGACTCAACACACACGAAAAAAACAGTCGTTGATATAATCGAATCCGACCAAATCACCTATATAATACAAGCATCAACTGCCGTTCTCGCCACCTAGCTCCTACGTAATAAAAAACACTAGACTTTCCACGGTGGCAAAATCATTACCCTCACCAACAGTGCGGGTAAACATCAACTGTGACTTGCTTACCTTGATAAGAACCGGCATGTCCTCGAGATCAGTCCCTTCCCACGCCTGGAATGGCTCCAGCAGTGCAAGGCGTGCCGACTCGGGGGACACAGCCACGGACAGCCCCGTCGCATCCTCCGGCGAGGGCTGCCAAAACAAAAAATACAAGCGATGGGGGGGGAGGGGGTATCTTGTGAGAAGGAGACCCTTCGTACCCGTCAAGAGAAAATACAAAACTAAAAAGAGGCGAGGGAAGGCCCACCAACATGTACAGGCGACAACGAAAAAAAAAAGCAGAGGAACGCCAACGCGCGGCAAATAACCAGGGGCGGAAACGGCTGCCATAAACCAAATACGCACACACACGCAAACCATCCACGGCGAGCAACACCATCTCTCCAACAGTCTGCCACTAATAACGCTATTGTTTGCTCATACGTGAAAAACGAAGACACCCACGCATACACCTCCACCATGAGAACGGCGGGATCAGAGAGGGAGGAAACCAAGAGGGATACACTATTAAAGCAAAAAAGCGTGCGAACACAACAAGCTCCATTTTTTTGTGCTCCTCCATTGATAGAAACCCCACGGATGACCTGTATGCACACCTGGAACGTGTCCTCTCCCGGGTCGAATCCCTTCACGGGGAGCTCCTTCCCGAAGGGAGCCTCGAACTTGAAGGACCCTCCGTCCGCGGTAGGGATGGAGTCAGTCTCCGGGTTGAAGGTCACGCTGCCCGCCAGCGCCGTTGCCACCACCATCTCGGGCGAAGCCACGAAGGCGTGCGTCTGTCGTTGTGTTGCCAGGGGGGGGGGGTATAGGATGGGCGGAAGAATACACCATGTTATGGAGAAACTAGGGCCACGTGTTGTAAGATTGATGGGTTGCGTGCAGTGGGCGCAGGGAGGGGGGGGTGTACTCATAGTCGTGGATGCCGTAGTCGTCAGACGATTGACCTGGCATCCCTACAAAGCCGGGACGGAGCACGCCGGGTTCTCGCCGGACCAGGCTCCACGCGGGCAAGGGGTAGGTACATCGATTCGGTCACCATCACACCGAGGTACCGTCAACCAGAGGAATGCATGCACACGCAAAAACACGGGTTGGGGTTGGCGCGAACACCACCAAGTCAACCACTGCCCCAGCAGCCAGCAGCAGCCACGTAGGAGAGCCTAGCCTAGTATTAATATACTAGTAAATACTATACTAGTTATTGTTTGCTAGTATTACCATACCTGGGGGTTGCCGTCGTTGCGCTTGGCGAAATTTCTGTTGTACGAGGTGATGATGGTGTTCTTCTCCCCTTGCTTCTCGGAACGGTTCCACTGCCCGATGCACGGGCCGCACGCGTTGGCTAGAACGGTGGCGCCGGCCTCCTCAAACGTTGACGTGAAACCGTCGCGGGCGATCGTCGCGCGGACCTGGCCCCAAGAAAAAACAGCGACAACGTTAAGTAAAGGGTCGTTTGAGCACGAAAGCCACACGTACAGCCACACACGTTTGCGGCAAGAAAAGCTTTACTGCTGTCGGCATTTTGTAGAACTTCCGCTCCGCAAGGGATGTAAAAACTGATGCTTGTGTTGCCTCCGAACGTGATTTGTCTACGCAACGCGCGATACACATCGTTGTGGTTTCCAACCCAACATTGCCGTTCCAGGAAGCAAAAAAGTCTGAAACAAACACACGCGGATTGCAATGCGCGGAAGCCAGCCTGTTGTTGCCCGATACTCCGTTACCACTTCCTCCGCTCCGCTCCCAAAGGGTATCTACTCTTTCTACTTAGACCGATCGACTGCTGTACACCTACAGCGGCGATGCGGACATCGAAATGCAGGGTCAGGTTTACTAGAGCCAACCGGAGATCCAGCTGCTTATCCCCTAAAATCGTGCTATGCCGTTGCGTTGTGTCCAAACGAAAACAACTTTAGTCGTGTTGAACATGTCTAGCTCTGGCTCGCATGGGTCGCGCCATCCACACCACTCACTCACCAGCTCTGAGCCGGGCGTGACGAGCATGTCGACCTTAAACTTGAGTCCCGCCTTCTTCGCCTGCTCCGTAAGGTCAGCGCACCTGCGATAGATCCCACGCCGTCAAGGTGATGCGATGTCGCGTGAAGATACGAGTCATGTCCAAACAAGGCTTGCGCTAAGAATGGTTGTATCGCGAAATGCATGTATGGAACCGTACAACAGGCGATTGGGGTGGGGGGTGGGGTGGGGGCAACAGGAATCCTCTCTGTGTGCCCCCCTACCCGAAGACCGTCCGGACGAACATGCTTGTGGGTTAGAAGCCTGGAACAGCAGTGGTTACTCATCGGTTTGTGTGCGGTGCCTCGTTGACATTGTCGGGTAACCTACTGCTGTGGCTCATTTGCTTCGTGTACTCTGCCAATATGTATAAACATGTTCCGTTGGTATTTTCGGCATGCGTGAGTTTCAGACTACGGGGTCCCGTCCCTGGCGTATGAGCGCCCTTGCTAAATATTGGCGAATGAGGTGTCATGCGTCACATTCTTGCGCGCATGGTGAGGCCCTCCCCGCTTCCGTTCTCACGAGTGAACCATTACACAAAAAAATGAACAGGGAGCTTAGTTGACTGGCAATGCCTACGATACTCGTCGGCTGGCTCTAGCAACAAGTAGGGTGAGATATAGTGTCTGTGGACTGCTCTGGCATGCCTTGGCAAGGAAAAATAAAGCAGCCGGTTGACCGCACCCACGTAGGCGCGGTCAAGCAAACAAGACAGACGAAGACAGGCCCTCCAACATTGGTTCTGCACCGGTTTCGCAGAGGCACGCGCGCACAGCAAGCGTTGCCACGGGCCTCTCGCCATCACGTCGACAGCGAGCACCAACGACGACAGAGACACAACGCACCTGGCCATGTCCTCGTAGGACGAGTTGGTGCAGGAGCCGATGAGTGCGGCGGACAGGTCATCCGGCCAGTCGTTTTCCTAAAAATAATGGTACATTTTCAGCCGAAACAGGGATCAAGAGCAGCAGCAGAGGCGGCAGTTGAGACTCGCTAGCAAGACTTGACAGATATTCAAAGACGACCCGATCGAAGGTTAAGAGTTTTGTTTAGTCTCTGAGGGTCTCACCGCGTTCTACGGCATGCAGAATCGTCGGCACGTGGGCACTCCCACCGCCTCCCACCGCGAGGCTACCAGTTTGCGGAGCCCCCTTCAACGAGACAGCCACCACTCTCCCATTGCCGAACATCTGTCCCATCTCCATCTACTACCACCATCAGCAACTCCAACAACGCGACCGCTAAGCCCTAACCCACCAACCCATCACACATCTGGTTTGGCACAGCAAGCGCAAGGATGATGACCAGCTTCCGGTTCATCCTCGTGACAAGTGACCTGGTCCGGCAAACACTCAGCATATCGCTCGTCCCGCCATTGAAGGGATGCGATTGTCTACACACAACGACCACGGCATGAGAACACCCCCCAACCCCGACTCTCCCGAACACGCTTCCGCACCTTGACGGCAGCCGAGAACTCGGCCCCGACGGGGTGCGCGAGGTCGGGCGTGAAGGGCCCGTTCACGTGCGGGCGAAGCGTGTCGAGGTCGATCTCGATCACCTCGTCGTACGGGGCGCCCTCGTCGGCACGGAGGTGCTCCTTGAACGAGTTGGCAGCCGACGCGATCCCCGACCGCTCCGTTGCCTGCGGGGGTGGTTTTTTTACGGCAAAAATAATTACGAAGAGGTGTTGGGGCGATTGATAAAAACAAATGATCTAAAGAGAGGAGGTTGTGCCGACGTGTAGAGGTATGTTTGGAGAGATGGCATGCCGAATGCCATGCATACGTGTACGTAGAGACACGATACATTTGCAAATGACCATCGAGTTTCGTTCAAAGAGTTCAATGCGTGTGCGCCAAAGGCGAAGTCATGCTTTCGCCCACTTGTTAACGCTGATTCGAACACGAATATCCACCAAGACAGTTACAACGATCACGGCTGATTACTAGTGACTCTTGCGATGTATCAGCGCACACCAGTCACTGTCATGTCAAAAACACACGAGACAATTGCATCGTGCAGCGGTGACCCCCGATACATATCAAATCACACCACCGCCTCTGGCTTGCCAAAACAAACATCAGGAGAACTAAACCGTGCAAACACACACAACACGCCCGCAAGTAATCCGCGGCTCATTCAATGTAAGCACGCGCGATAGCACCCCCCCCCTCTTGTCCCCTGGGCCCTACTCCCTCACCTCGAGGTAGTCCTGCATGCGAGAGTTGTACGGGAAGGTAGAGCAAGTGGCCCCGATCTCTGCCCCCATGTTGCAGATGGTGCCCATGCCGGTGCAAGAGATCGAGTCCACCCCGGGGCCGAAGTACTCGACGATGGCGCCGGTCCCGCCCTTGACGGTGAGGATGCCGGCCACCTTGAGAATGATGTCCTTGGGCGAGGTCCAGCCGGAGAGCTTGCCCGTCAGCTTCACACCGATCACCTGCGAAAGGATCGTTGAGATGACACTTGAGATGCACTGCCTAATGCATTGCTGCCCGCGTTGGGTTCCCTGTACCCAGCGAGTCAGAAAGAACCATGCCCCTCTCGCCCTTGTTTTCCCCGGGACATGATCGGAACCTCGCCCTTCCCCCCGGGGGAACGTTTGCAGGGTCCCACTATAAAAGGGGCAATCGCGCTCAAGCGAACAAAGTATTGCTGACAGTGGGACAAATCACCGCGGCTTTAGGTAAATACAGCGTGTGGTTGGCAAGCGTTCCGTGATTTGAGACTTCAGGGTATACACAGGCGGCCGGGAACACCCTTTTCAGAGGCAAAAGATGTTGCAAATTTCGAAAAGGGGAGCGACCCCACTTTTCGCTTGGCGAGGGCGAACGATGAACGTGCTTTTGGCGAAATCGAGCATAGCTGAGCTCCAGCTCGATCGAGGCAACCATGATATAATTAAAACCGGAATGACGAAACACGCCACGTTCAGCACGAAAAAAACACGTCCGCCAGTAGTCCAACCCAGCAACTCCACTCCCACGATACAGGCTGCGTGCACTGCCTGTTCGTTTCAAAATTCACGAGGGATTCCAGGCACCCCCAAGACCTCCTGCTCCGTCTTCCGGCCAAAACCACCAACCGAACCACCTATCCACCCCACGAAAAAAAAACAACATACTACACTTCCCTGCCACTTTTAAGCCATATCCACTTATGAAGTTTGCTGAAGGCAAGACACACGACATACCTACACTTCTTGAGGAAACTGAAGGCAAGACACAACACGCACCTTGGGGCACTTGAGCTCCCACGGCATACCGGCCATCACATCCACCGCGTCCGCCCCGCCGACGCCGATGGCGCACATGCCAAGCCCTCCCGCGTTAGGGGTATGGGAGTCCGTCCCAATCATGAGCCCTCCCGGGAAGGCGTAGTTCTCCAGAACGATCTGCGGAACCGTGAGGCCAAGGGTGGAAGAAGCACATAGTGTCACCGCGCGCGCGGGGG
>CACKRE030004533.1:89327-99480 GCA_902602495.3 Ectocarpus sp. CCAP 1310/34 | reverse complement strand
GGGGTCGCCGACGGTGACAGCGAAGAGGCAGAGGACGGCTGGCCAGGAGCGGGGGTCGCCGACGGTGACGGCGAAGTTGCAGAGGGCGGTTGTGAAGGCGTGCGAGCGGGCAGCGGCGTGATCGCTGGCGGCGGCGTTGCGGCAGGGGGCGAAGCGGCAGCGGGGGCGTGAGCGGGCGACGGCGTGGGCGCTGGCGGCGGCGGTGCTGCGGTCGAAGGCGTCAGTGCTGGGCCAAAGTTGATCGAGATGACCGGCGGCGTAAACGGAGGGGGTGTCGGCGCAGCGGTGATACCTGCGGAACCCCCCTCACCGGCGGGCGTCGACGTCACCCACGACACGTGTTGGTGTAGACGACGCGGCCGGTGGACGCCTTGAGGACCTTGACAGTGCCGCTCGGGTGGTTCTCGCCGCCGTTCAGTTAGTAGCAGAGGGTGGCCTGGTCGTCGAGCTTGGTGCGGCGATCCTCACGCATGAAGCCGGGCTGGAAGAACGGCAGCACGTGGAAAGGCCCCTGCTCGCCGGTGAACATCTCGTGTGGCGAGCGCCGCCCGGGGTTGGTCTTGGTCGCCGACTGGTTGAGAGCGTCGGCGGCCCACTTCGCCGATTCCATCCAAAGACGGTCACCGCGCTCGTCCAGGTCGGGGATGGAGGCGAAGTCGACGTTGAACACACGGCCAGCGCTGCGGCGAGCGGCCATGCCGGCCTTCATGATGCACCAGATGGCGCTCTCGACGACGCCGTTGTACTCCGGAACGCCAGGAGGTGCGAAGTCGACGCCGATGCCATTGTCGTCGCAGAAGCGCCGGAAGTCGCCGCGGGTCCACTCGGTGCCGTTGTCGACGCGGAGACACTCGATGCGCCCGAGGTCGTACCGCCCCACGTCCGCCAGCAGCCTTTTCGTTGCCGCCAGCGCGTCGGACTTCCGCCGGAGATCGTAGACCTTGTTCCACCGCGAGGCGCTGTCCACGGCGACGAACAGGTAGTCGCAGATGGGTCGTACGGCAACCGCATGGCACCCGCTGCAGATGCTTATTCCTCTCTAGCAAAGAGCAGCCCATTTTCTAGGGTTGCACAGCGTTCGTCGTAGAGGATTGGTTGCTTCAGATAAACAGCATGCGTTGAGAACAAGTTGAAACTCAGGCTCTCTACAACAGACACGTCAGTGAGCTTCACACACATCGTCGTTTTCTCACCATTCTCATCCTCCTGAAAGAAACTAAGATGAATACTACCGATGGCTTGCACTTCTAGCAGTCAACCATGACCAACGACATACTTCCTACTGGCGGGGATCACTTGCATGTCATACATGTGTAGGCTGCTGTTGGTGAAACTGTTGCTGGCTCCTATGTCAGCTACCCATCTCTCGCTACCAGGCGGCCCCTCACTAGATTCCACACTCAGCAAAGACGAAGCAGACGCAGCAGACTCTACTCCAATCGTCACTCCTATCCTACTAAAAAAATCGTCAGGGTGAGACTTGCCTAGGGGCACCGATTGTGCCGTGCAGAGGTGGAGGTAGCCCGAAGATGGAGGCGCACCGGAGAAGGAGTAGAGGGCGAGGAGGAAGCGGTGGTGCTGCTGCTCGCGGGGGGGGGCTGACGTTGCTGCTCGGATGACGAATCTTCGCCGGCAGGAGGGTAGTACACGTAGTGGATGCCGCCGTCCGATGAACGGCTGTCTTCGTACCCTGAGGGGTAGCTGTAGCTGTCCCCACCGCCGGCGTAGTGGGCGTACCCGGCGTCGTGGTGGCCGTCTTCGTAGTAGCAGCGGTCGTCGTAGTCGCCGTAGTCTTCGTAGTAGCCACCATCATCGTGGGCGTAGTACACAACGTACGCCTGCTCTCTTCCGTGGCCAGAACGCGCGTGCCCCGGGCCTCTCCCTGCCCGTTCTCTCTCGGCACGCCCATCGCTGCTGGGGCGTCCCGCGGGCCCACGACCCCCCGGGTGACGCCCCAGACGACCACCAGGCCCACGTCCACGAAGAGGTCTCGGGGGGGGTGAGGCTTGGCTCCAGCCACCGCCACCATGACCGGTGTGGTGCTGCTGCCCTTCTAGCCTCACCCATTGGCCGCCACCGCGGCCTGGCCCCTGCGGCGGTCTACCCCCTCGCTGGCTACAGCCGCCACCGCGGCTGCCGCCGCCCGAGCGGCGTTCCGCGGCGCCCTCTCTCGAACGCGCGCGCCGTAGTTGCTGCTGGAGACGACACTGCTCGTTGGTGTGAAGCTCGGACTGGGGTTAGCGGCAAAATCCGACGGGGTCGTCGTTGAATACGTCACTATTTTGCTTCTCTCCGTCACGATTTTGGCCGCCAGCTACTGCCTGACCGCCGTCTTGACCCCCGGATGCCCCCCCACTTCCCCCGCCGCGCCGGCCCATGCCGGACGCGACGAGAGCAGCTCCACCTCGCGCCTCTCCCTCTTGCTCCTCTCGCGCTCCATCTCCACGTGGGCGTCCCTCACCACAATCTCAAGGGTACGCAACGTCAGGACATCATGGGCAAGCAGTATTCCTTTTTGCACGGCATACAACGAAGCGGGAAGGCCACGAGCAGTGTCTTTGTTGGCATCTGTTTCATCCTTAATTGTGCCAACAGATGCGAGACGGAGGCGAAGGGCCTCTGAGTGGTCAATGTAATCCTGTGGACGCTCGGACTCTCTCATCTCCAACTCCTTCCAGTCCTGCTCCAACCTCGACTTTTCTGGCTGCTTTTTCTCCTGATAGAATTCTGTCACGATTTTCCAGCCCTTTTGGGGACTCTCACACGCCAGAATCAAGCTCTGAATCGGGGAATACAAAACCTTGCTAATCAGGATATTCCACAATTTGAATGACTTGTCTACCACTTCATTCCAAAAAAGTCTCCGAAGGCCTCCTATGTTCACACCCCTTTTTCCGACCTTGGCCTCGACCTCCAGTTCCAACGCATCATGCACACCCTCCTCATGAAAATATGAAATCATCTTCATACGAAAAATATCAAACATCACATACAAATCCTGCTCATTCTTCACGCTACCAAGCCAAGGTTCAATTTCTGAGCCAGGATTGACACGTGACGTGCTTGAGCGGGCAAAGCCCTGTTGTTCAGCGATGGCCTCAGCAGTCGCCTTGGCCGCTTGCGCCACGATGTGTGCGACGCTGCTGGGGTCGTTGAAGGTAGCTGTTTTACCCTGGCTGGAGGGTAATGGCTGGTTGCCGGTAGGTGGGACTGGGTTGCCGGCTGATGGTGGTTGGGCGTAGGTGACTTCACCCTCGTTGATCCTGTTGGCTTCGAGTTCGGCTTGTACTCGTTGCTGGACGATCTCCTCCACTTTTTGCTGTAGCTCTTCCCCGCTAAGGGCGGAGAGGTCGATGCCCTCCATGGTTTATGTTGTTGTGGGAGTCTACCGATTGCGCGTGACTGCACAACCCCCGGAAGGCTTCGCCCGCGCGCAGATACCGTGATATCGGCACACTAGTGTGAAAGGGAAACTACGCGGGGTACAGCAAGCACGTTCTGGACGTCACTTTGCGGCACTGGGTAGTCGGCCGTGTTAGGCCGAGAGAGAGAGGTTAAGAGAGAGTTGAAGAGAGAGTGGGAGAGGGAAACTTGGTTGGAGAGAGACGGTGGTGGTGGTGGAGAGAGAGAGGGAAGAAGTGCGCAGCACGCACGCAAGCCTCATCATCGCACCGACCACGCCCAAAGGGTCCCCGTGACTCCGCCGATGGTACCCTTCAACACAAGAAATTCCCAACACGTATCCCCCTGGGATCCTCACGACCAGATACTGCTGCTAGTATATCTAACAAATTTGACACACACATTACTCGTACCTGGCACGGATTTTTCGCAGAAGCACCTCAACATTCTCATGCTACCTCTTCTCAGTTATCTATAGTGTGCCGACAAGGAATCCCCCGACGAGAAAGCAACATTGGCCTTTTGGCTCACACGACGTAACCATCCGTCCATCGAAAGGGGTGACATACAAGGATCCACGTGCCATGTGCACATTGGACGTTGCTTGCGAACTCGCGAACAAGCACTACGTCGAGCATGAATGAGCTACAGGCGCAACTCAACAAAGTACGGGGGTGGTCTTCGTTTTCCCCCACGAATTGTTTCCCGTGTCGGAGAGAGCGCCCCTGGACGTTCGTCCAGAATCGAGGTCGTGACGCACTTCTACAGCCTGTATCGCGTAGACAGTGTCAGACCTACAGTAGTACATGCGGAGGAGACAGTTCCGTGGCTGCAGGGGTTGCGCGATATTCAGCTACGCTGCATCCATGCGAGCCGATGACCGGGACACACATCTTGCCGCCGCGGATTGTCCTCTGGAACTACTTGTAGAGCACAGCAAGGCTCCTCGGAGGTGACACCAGAGCAGGCGACATCTGATGAGGGCGGCTGATAGAGCCGTCCTGTTCCGCGGGCCTGACGGTTTCAAGACGCAACGAAGGACAGCAAGTCGGACCAGCACCAAGCCAGGAAAACATGCCCCGTTGCATCAACGCGACAACAACAACGTCAATTTTAGTTACTCGACTTCCAACGCATGCGTAGTGCAAAAGGGAACAAAGTGTGGCGCCACGAACCCAACTCCGGCGTCCGAACAAACCCCCTGTATTCATTTGAAAGCGCGTGCCGTTGCCGCGTTTTCATCCCATAGTCTGGGGAAGGACGTGTGGTCGGAGCCAGGGCCACGGAGTAAACCAGACAGAGATCGCAACCAGTGGGAGCCAAAGCATACCACGACACTCCGTGTTCGTAGGAATACAATAGCCTGATATTATTTTCATACCTCATGTCCAAGATATTGAGAGACGTCCGTCGGTCTTTTGTGGCGACCCACTAACCCCGCCTGCATAGCGTCGCTTTCTGCGGGTGCCGCGGGTGCCATTTCGGCAATATGGAAACGTCTCGTGGGCGGCCTACCCTAGCCGTCCCAGTTCAAGTTCCTCGGCCTTCCCTGGCTGACACCAAAGTTTCATGTTCTTCGTCCACATGCGCGCCTATTTCCATGCTCTCGCGTTCTCTTCTAGATCAGCAGGGGCTCCCCTGTTCCGTGCCTTAGAGAGCAATCGGTAACTTCTGGTGGTGTACCGCGAAATTTCGGAGGTGTACATACCATTCCAATTTTCTTTAGACGACCAGAGAACGTGAAGACATGCTCATTCAACACCTGTTGGGCTGCCACGCCTACTGCCTGCCTTTCGTGTTGTTTGCAATGTACGTATGGCTCGACCGAGGACAAGTCGTCAAAATTGTTTCTTCTGCACGTTGCTGGAGTACGCGGAGATTATTCCACACCCAAAAGTTAATTGCATCGCCCGTGTCTCCGGGCTCACCTCCCTACTCCCTACGGAATGTGGGGTTCTGCTCCTACGTTTTCAGCGTCGATATGCTGTAGTATCCGTGATCTCTTAGCTGCTAGAAGTATATCCGGGAGGGTGTATCGTAGAAGGAACACCGATTCTTGACAGCTTCCGAATTTGTCACGCTTGTTTCCGAGTTTTCAAAATGCATGTGCGTTCTTCAAGCATGCGAAGTTTGGTCGCGTTGTTTCTGCGATACCCAAGCCTGCTTACCTCTTCCAACTTAGAATAGCGCGTTATACCATTCCTCACAATAATTCACCGAATGTTTTGTGTTCCCAGTTTTCGTGGTCGTGGAATCCAATATTTCGCCAGATATTCGATGTTTCCTCAAAAGTCGTCAGCAGCAATTGTCCAGATTGTGATAGTCTATTATTCCTCTGACTGCCACGTGGTTTCATGGCGTAGAGTATCGCAAATTGCTTGTTCCAAGCGAGTTTGGGACTGTTCCGTTCAAACGATACGCTATGGTCATTCCTGTGGACAAAGATTTTGTTTGCCCTAGATGGACCAGACGATGTGAGACAAAACCCGTCGACGGGGTTACGTGCAGACAACATTGCTACAGTAAATTGTTTGGGAAAAGTGGGTCGATGGGCTGTGGTGCTCTCGAGAACTGACGTCCAGTGCAGATGGACAGTTCCTCGTTGCCAGGCCCCTGTCCCCGGTTTAACAGAGTATCATTTCCCCGACAATGTCCTGCAAGAGACGCACGACAGCACCTGCTCGCTGTAACTGGTAACGCGTAAATGATGAAACGGTCCGATGCGATAAACCAATGTCGGGCGCTTGAAGCCACACGCGCGCTGGGTGGGCGCGGTGGATCACAAGCGCCAGACCTGGCTGCAAGCAAGTTGGTGAGGTGTTTCGCGCAAAATTCACGTACGCTTGCATTCTTCGGTGTTTTCAATGGGGAGTATCGAAGCAAACGGGTTCAGGTTGATGCCACGCGCAGTTCGCAGTGAGATAGTAGCCTCAGAAGGCCTTCCAGCACACCGATCTCCGATGAGGTCGTTTTAACATCATCTCGGATCGTTCGTCACCCCGGAAGAGTATCACCGGCCAATTTACTCGTGGTGTCCATTTCCCATAGCATGGGATGCTGCATCGGGTGTTGGTTCTATTCTGGGGGGAGGAGCGTTACCGCAGAGAACGGCGATGCCACGCCGCTGCGCCAAAGGGTGGCATCTGGCAAGTGATGGGAGCTGAACGCGAAGACGCGCCGCCTTCGAAGTAAGCCAACCCCATTTGGTCACTGGACAGGCGTCATGAGAGGGGGGAGCACCAGCACGGGGGCAGAATGGGCTTCATATGCTTGTGATGGAGTTCAGTTGATGTCGACGCAGTCTGGCCTTGACGTCGCTGACCGGCGTCTTGGCGAGCCCGACCCCGAGACCCGATGTGTTCCTTTGAAGCGGGCAAAAACAGCAAAGGCAAGGCCATTACAAATAAAAAAATTAGAGACAAACTGACAGCAGTGACACGCCGCTGCGCCAACGGGACGACATGATCAAAGGGTGGGTTCCATCTTCATCGCGAATAACACGCCAACCCAATAAGACAAAGTCAACGTTGTCAAGGTTGTCGTCCTCATGACGGCGTCTTTCGCTTCCCTACTCTTCTTTGACCTGACGAGCTCTTTGCCCAAACGGGTGCGGCGAGGCGCTAGAGGTCGGCTCAATTGATGGGATGGACAGCGACATGACCAAGCACACAATTGGGAACGGTGTAACGACGAAATACCCATTCGAGGCCTCCAACATTTATCCGACCAAGAGCACCCCAGGCACAGAGAATATGCACTGCCGGTGCAAACCAAATACACCAAATATGGCGCGTTTGTCGGCGTACAGACACCTTGATTTCATCATACCTCATGCCCAAGACGTCGAGCGGCGCCCACCGTTCATTTGCGGCTCTCCTCTAGCGTAGCTTCGTCTGCCATTGTATCGTGCCCCGCGTGTCGTGATTCGAGGCGTGGTGTGGAAGGCTTGCTGCCCTAGCCGTACCATCACGAGTCTGTTTCTGGTTGGCTGGCATCCGTGTTACCACCTCTCACAAAACCGTCTTTGGAGATTTTGTGCGTCTTCGGTGAGCGCGTTTGCTTCCGTGCTCTCTCTCTCGTCTGGGCCGGGAGCTCACTATTATTTTGGCTGGCTTCACCGTGCGCAGACGAACAAATAGTAGCTTATGAGTGGTGTACCACCAACTTTCAATGTCACACCATTTCCGGTACTTTGGACCGCCAGAGAACTTGAAGATTCCCTGCTTGGTTGCGACGCATCTTTCACGCTGTTCCTATTCGAGGACTTGCGCGGACATATTTGTCACATATATAGATAATCTCTTCTATTTTTTTAGGTGTACATGTAGCGGTGGTTTTTCAGCACTCAAAAGTCAATTGCATCGCCCGTGTTTCCGGGCGCATCTCCGTACGCCCAACGGAGAGTACAGTAGTTTGCATTTTCCCACTTCCATACAGAAAAAGTGAAGTAAAGTTAGGTCGCTCTAGAGTTCGAGTCTTCCAGCATGTTGCAGTCCCCTGTTATTGTCCAGGCTTCAAATGATGTTGTAAATCCCTTGAACGCTCTCTTGATTGAAGGTGCTTTCCAGCGCATCCAACGAACTCGCTGCAGAGTAAGTAGCCTCCAGAAACGGGCACGGGCATTTTCAGGACCCAATTATGACACCTGACCGGCAAAGGGAGGACTCGAATTGTCCGCTGTTCATTATTCTTTCAATCTCTCGACCTGCCGACAATCAACCAGCCGTCCGACCTCTTGTGTGAGGTTAGACATTCCGCCACAAGAGTGCTGCGACCTCGATGGTGCCATCGCAGCGGGACGGATGTTTGCCGAAACGTGGATATTGAACCCCGTCGTCCATTCACTGTAAATATCAAGGGCCGTTCATGCTTTACTAAAATCACATGCCGTACCCTGCATGCGGAACTCGCGCTCTCACAAAATGCACGCACAAAGTATTTGTGTTGCGTTCCTTCTGGATGCATTCACACATTACATGCTGGCTTCATGCTCACTTACTGTGTCAATATTCAGAGTGCTTCACGCAATTTCTCTTCCCTCTTTGCCAAGCTTGCCCTAGCTCACCTTGGTTCTGTCTCTCTCTGCTGAGGATCATCTGAGAGTCTCCATTGAGAACAGAATGAGGAACGGTTGCAGCTACGTGTAGGTTGGTGGTGCAGCTCATGCCCACGTATTACAGCAGCGAAACAACGCTCCGCACACTCTCTCTCCCACGTCAATGCGAACTTCTGCAGGAGACATCCATCATATCACAATGAACTCTTTGCAACAAGGATGTAGTCTACAACGAACGACGGCGGCACAGCCCGCAGTTTTCTGATCGGTCAATTTTCTTGAAAGGTAATTCCTGATTGGCCAAAAATCCCTGGTCGACATGTGATGTCAGCCACGGTCATGGGGCCGCCTTTCGGCGAATTCAAGAGATTTTTCCCGTGAGTGACAATTGAGTTGGTTGATGGCAGCTTCCTCAATGAGTCACACGCGGGAACCGCCGACCTCACTTGCTTGTGCCCTGGAGGAACGCGTTTAGACTATTTATTTTGGCCCCACCGATCCGTGCTTGTCTGGTGATGGTCAACCGTGCATGCCCACCCCTCTTATTGTGATATTTATGTTGTACAGCAACACGACACGAAGATCGATGTCACTAGCACCACCACTCAATGAGGTTGATGCTCGAGAAAAATTAAAGCCAAGCGAGAAACAAAAAATGTGTTGTAACGTGTCAACAAGGAGATGGCGCGGTCGTCTTCGACAGCTACTGTGCCATCACAACCAACCCTCCATCACCACCAGCAGCCATGGATGGTGCTACGACCGAAGGCAAAGCATAACCGGCAAAGCAGATACACCAATGCGTGCTTGGCTCACCTCGAGGGCTCGCCTTGAGGTACATACAGTAGAGACGTCGCAGGCGCCGAGGTAAAACGGAGAATGAGGGGTGTGTTGGAAAGGAAGGGCCTCGGAAAAGGAAAAACGCGGGGGAACTCTGGAAAAACGGAGGTAAGCTACACATAATAACCGCCGTCATAAAAAATTGTCATGTTTATATGTTTTTTGGCCATTCGTCAGGGGGGCATGAATGTAGAATTTTCCGACAGACAACAACTATCAATCAATCATCATCCCCATCACACCGAAGACTTTTTCCACATGGGTCACACAGCTTCTGTAATTTACGCGTCAGCTTTCCCCGAAAAGAGAAGATCAGAGTCCTTCAATCGATTTTTTTCATGCCCCCGGCCTATTCACGCTTGCGACTCAAGTGGATAACGTACATGTTTTCACCTAAGCTTGTCGCCGAAAATGTCGGACGAGACCTTCAACCAGACGCAAAGTGGCGACCGACCCTCGCGAAAAATGCTGTACCTCTTTCACCCGAGACTACTTCCTCCTGCTGAGCCTTTGCCAACCATTTGCCGGAAACAAGGAAAAAAACTACTGCTGTAGGATCGCTGACAGAGCTGCCATGCCACACTTATCCCTGTGGCCTCTGCCTGTTCCGTTTGTGTCCAAGACCCATATTTCCTGACTATTCTCGTACCATATCCGCAAGAAGAATCGTTTCCTTTCCCAAACGGTTCTCCTGTCGACGTGCTGCGCTTGGAGCTTCATCGGGGGAGGCTCATGTGCGGTTTCCACCGCCCAAGGGCATCAAACGTTCACAACCCCTGTGACTCCAAGTCCACCGCCCCTCAATCATGTAGTTTACTCCGACGCCCCCCCCCCCCCCCCCCCCCCCCCCCCCCC
>CACKRE030004533.1:73481-89269 GCA_902602495.3 Ectocarpus sp. CCAP 1310/34 | reverse complement strand
CCCCCCCCCCCCCCCCCCCCCCCCCCAATTGTCACGCTGGGTATCCCACGAAGTCGTAACTGGAATCTATGCAAAGGTGGACACAGTAATGCTGCCGTCTCAAAGCAGTACCCGCGATCTCGCTGCGTCTGCTCGCGATTGTGGTGCTCGTGGGTCCTATCGACGTTCGGTCTCGAGTTGTTCTCGCATCGTTTTGCATCTACATATGCTCGGATTGCAAGGCTATTTACACTGGCTTATTGACGGCGGGCAAAAAGAGATATGTAGACGTCAAGGTCACCTCCCGCAACCGTTGATTGGACTTGTTCCGACACGCCTCCTTCAGGATTTCTATCTGCATTGACACATACGCCGGCTCACGCGGCAGGATGAAAGACCCCATCTTGACGTGGACATCGATGGCTGGGTACCACTGTTTGGTCCACACGAGGCCCAGAATCGAAAGACATCATGACACGGCGACTAACTATTCCGCCATTTGAGACGACAAGAAGGGATCCGTGGCTTCTGACCGCGCCTGGCCCTTCAACCGGCCGGCGGCGATAGTATCACCCCCGTGCAGCCGCTAGCACATCCCCCCCGCTGACAAATATGGGCAGGAGCACAAACCCTGCGACCCATTTCGCCCTCAGGTGCAATAAACGGGGCATTCATTCAGACATTGCGAAGGAACGAGGAAGGGGTGGTGATGACAGTGGAGGCGGCGCCGGTCGTCGTCGAGGCGGCGGAGGTGGCGGCGCTACGTGCGATGGCACGCAGCTGGTCCTCGTAGCGCTTGCGATCGGCCTCAGCCTTCTTCGTGTAGGGAAGTTTCATCTCGTCGGACAGCCTGCGCCAGGCCTCGCCGATCGCTGTCGCGATATCCTGTGCAGCGGGCATCAATGAAGACAACAGGTTGATCTACTTCAATGCCTTGCGACCGCAAAGCGTACTAGAAACGACACAACAAGCGGTACCACTCGTCTGTAAGGCGGGATCATGCGTGTTTTCCCACCCATGTCACAGCGACAATGAAACCGATAAGACAGAGGAACCTGTTTGCACCATTTTGAGGCCGTCACCGATCGGCCTCCTCCGAGTGAACGAAAAGCAGCGGGCGTGGCGGCCACGGAAATATGTATCCTTCTTGATGTTTCCACCTACTTCTTCTGAGTCATCGGTAGAAGACTCGCATCACACAGGGCGAAGGTTTACGCGGCGCGCTCAAGTCTTCGCAATCAACAAAAACGGAAGAGAGAATGACGAGTAAACCGGTAGAAGAAATAGAGGCGCGAATCACCAGGGAAACCATCACCGTGATGCTCATGCCGGGCCTAGCCGCCTTGAACGAAGCCATCTTCTCTGTGTAGAACACGATGTATGAACTTTGAGGACCCTTTGGCCTGCATGGGTGAATCAAGGTGGGCACACGGATGGGACAAAAACCATGAATGAACATGCGGTAGGCGGTACTCATGACCATAGAGGCGGGACACGTGCTAACGCTGAAAACAGAAGCACCGTCGGCTACCCATCACCTAGGTACCCTTTTTCGAGTACGCACAGACGCAAGGTTTAGCACATTATTTCCTCGAAATCGGCTATCACACCCGGCAAGGTTAAGCGTTTCTCGACAGAGAAGGCCTACCAAGGAAGGGCAGGGGGAGTGAAGGACTGAAAAAATATTGCACGCCACGATCCCCCCCCTCTTCAGCTGATCAAACCCAACTACCACATTGCCAGTCTGCACCAGCTGCACCGGTTACGGTGGAACTAACACACTGCACGTCTACACCAGCTGCACCGGCTAGTGTGGAGCAACGGTGCGAACGAGCAATACGCTGTGCACGACAACTCT
This sequence comes from Ectocarpus sp. CCAP 1310/34, assembly GCA_902602495.3. Lineage (NCBI taxonomy): Eukaryota > Phaeophyceae > Ectocarpales > Ectocarpaceae > Ectocarpus > Ectocarpus sp. CCAP 1310/34. The sequence goes on along the minus strand of CACKRE030004533.1, from coordinate 87,432 downwards.
TTTGACTCACGCGTGTGATGCACCCAGGATACGCTGCGTGCCCCCCACCGAGGAACAAACGCATCAACGTGTCCCCGGTCTACTACAACTGTACCCGCCTGGCAGAGTCTTTCCTGGACATCTTCGACACCAGCTCCCTCCCAGCCTTGTACTCCGCCTTTCTAGCCCGCTCCTCGAGCCGTTTGTTGGAGATCGACCAAGAAGAAGCGGCAGCGGCGGCAGAAGTGGAAGACGACGACGAGAAAGAGGTTTTCGGTTTTTCGCCGGTGGCGCTCTTCTTCGATGCTTCTCCTTGGAGGGCGGCCCGCGAGATTGTCTGAGCCGCCGCCAACGATACGACAACCAGGTAGGGAATTTTACGATTACGATGAAAGAAGCAAGAAGAGCAGGGGTGGTTTCGGGTTCCTGAAGGGGCGCGAAGTCATAACTTGATGGTTTCCTTATCTTCTACGGGCTTGAACTGCTCACTAATGTAGGTTTGGCAAGAGACCGTTAGTAGTCGAACCGCGTGCGGAACCGGGTTTGCACGTTCGGTGGATGACAGCTTGAAGAGGGCCTACCCTAGGATGCGATTGCCTTTGTTGTCAGGGTTGGTTCATCACTGATCCCAACGGGGCGAGGATTAAACGAAATCAAGGCCGATTCCTTACGTAATGTAGGCAAGAGAAGGGTGAACGATCCTGTGGTTGGGCTACGTCAACGGGGGTCCGAGGTTCTATTTTCACAAAAGCATCGTGGAAGACTACTCGATATTCTTGTGGCGATACAGGACGTATGCGTACCTCGAGCGACCCGCAACCTCCATCCTTGTCAATAGCTGCCGCCGCACCCACCGCTGGGTGGACGGTGAGTCCGACCAGGCCCATCGGCCAACCGGCATTCCTGTCGCCATCGCCAAGGTTTTCGGGGGTCGCAAGGACAGCACCACCACGGCCGGTAGCAACAGCAGCAGAGTGCGGGGCGCTCGCGGAAATGCGTGCACGAGTGCGCCGGTCCTCCGCCGCCGCCTTGTCGGCGACCGCTCCGGCGTCATCACGTCGGCGTACCATGCCAGAACTGCTCTGCGATAGCGACGTGGGGGGAGAAGAGAAGGAGAACGGAGGCGGAGACCAGGGGGACAACCTCGAGGGGGTCGCAGTGGATGACGACGGCGCGGCGGTGGCGTTCCCGTTACGGTTGTTCGCGGTGCCGCCTTCGGAGAGAAGGCCGGCTGCGTCGTCTGCCGCCGGCAGCCCCGTCAGGTTGGGGACGAAGCCGCACCCTCCGTGGCCGAGAGGGGAGTCCCAAACGTCCTGGGAAGGGAGCCTCGGTGACTGGCCGGCCGGGGTGGCACCCATTTCATGTGTCAGTACGAGATCGGTGATTCGAGGAAGCCCGGGGGGCAGGGAAGATTTCGTTGCCGTACCGGTGAAGGAGTGAAAGTGCGCCGCCAAGGATATGGGATTATTTAGTGTCGATCGCAAGGGGCGGGTATCAGATGACGCTCAAAACGACCGGCTTCCATCACCGGGGTCCACAAAGACTCGACATACCCAGGAAAAGTTCGTTTCAGCATTAGAACATGTTCCGCGATAACACCTTCAGCCGGGCAAAGTTAGACTCGAACGTACTGGTTTTGGTCAAAAATCGTTTGAGTACGCAGTCCTGACCACGGAATAGCTGGGTCACAACCAACAGAACGACCGAGGGAAACAAGTTGACGCCCCAACATCGGGCAAGGGCAGCCAGCAACAACGAACACCCTTGCCCCACCACATTCCCCCGTTCCGCGACTCTTTACCTGCCAGTTGGATGTGCCGATATCCAGGCACCGCCTGGCCTTCTTCCCTGGCGGGAGCACCGGGGTTGTAGGGCCAGAAGGGAAAGACGGTGTCCCGATCTGGGCGGTGGAAAAGCGATCGACGGGATGTCCGGGTTTATGGGAGAAATACGGATAATGGGTGATTCATGGTGGCTCCTTCCACTGAGGACACCTTGGAAAGGAGTGAGTGCGAATCCGAGTCGTCGTTCTTGTCCATTGCTTCGGGAAGAATATCCTCATATGATGCGGACGATGATGGAGGGGAGTGATGTACTGTATTTTTGTGCCTTCCCTAAGACTACTAGACTAGGGGGAAGCATCACGGTGTGCTTCCAAGATTGGGATCACTTGATTGTAGAGGTACACGGAGCATACGGAGGTACAGTAGTAATACCTCATCGCGACAATACGATCACATCGACGCACAGTCGCCATGAATAATGCACAAGACAATTTTTCACTCCGCTAGTGAATGAATGTCATCTTCGGTGACGCAAACCATTGTAGGTAGCATGGAGGCGTACGTCGGCACGTGGCTCCACACGACTTCCTGTCTACTGCAAACTTCCCACCGGGCCAGATGAGATCAAACCACCCACGCACCACAACAACGCTATGTGCTCGAACAGTCACTAAGAGTGAACTCGTCATTGCAGCAGCAGCATTTATCAACCGATGTGACCTGCGTAAGGACTAGTGCAGCGCTCATGGTCTCGTGCCGAAGGTGTTCCTCGTCAGCCCTCTGTCGGTACGGCGTCTTGGCCTCCTCGGGCATGTTGTCCCACTCCTCGGCCAAGATTCTGGCCACCTCTTCGAACGACAAAACCGGTGACGCCGCCCTGTGTAGATATCAAAATTGAGTGTTGGTTTGTTGTGCCATCATCCCACGGCGTCATGTTGGAGAATGAGAGCAGTCCAGCCGAATGGAAGAACTTAAAATCCAGCAGTAGTAAGAGTCGAAAAGAGTAAACGGCTTGCTGAAATTGGAACTGCGATGGCCGATCGTTTGGAAATGGTGCGTTGAAGATGCCAGGGAACAGAAGGCCTGAATCGTGAAGGCCTAACACGCATCTTTGCCGGCACGCAGATAGCTATCCTTTGATTCCCCCAGCGTTTCATATCGGTAGTTGGTTGTGAGCAGAGTTCACAATATAGACTATGTGGTCAAGGTACTCGTTATCAGAGAAATTTCACCAACGCCGCAAACGCCACCCCTCGCTCTCAGAGTGAAATTACAAAGAGTTACGGGACGGCGGCCGGCGCTCGAAACTCACACGACACACCACTAGCAGATGACAATAACTTTTATTTCATTTCTCACCCCAGGGGACGTGAAAAGAAAGCAAAACCAGCCGCCGTCAGTAGTACATGGTAGCAATAGCACCTTCATCTTCCATTGGTATCGCTGAGCTACTACCTGAATGTACAGCACCTGTTGGTTGTGCGGTGTTTTGGCGTCGACAGGAAGGGGGTGACGATGTCCAAGATGCACCACCTATATGTGTATGGGTAAGTCCTACGGTACGCACGCTGTGCACCTGAGTTGGGCCTTCTCCTCCGAAAACAGCGCGAAGGGGGACAGTGGAGCTTGATGCTTGTCTCCAACAGCACCCCTCAGCGGTGTAGTCTGAGTGAAAGGCGAACAGAGGGGCGGTGCGGAGGGCGGTGGTGGTGGTGTTGTGATGTCTGGGATAGCCGGGTGAATGGACCGAAGATAGTTCAACAGTTCACAAGAAGAATCGCTGTTGTTCATTAGGCCGAGAAGTCCCTTGACGCAATTAAGTATCAACACGGCCTTCACTCCGTTAGATTTTAGTCACATGGAACAGAAATGTGAGGTATGCTACACGCCCTGGGATCAATTTGAATTATGCAATTGTTGTACTTATACGGAGGAATGACCCGGCTAACCGCCCAAGGGTGGCACGACTTTGAGGAGGTGCACGCAGGAAGGAGTTATGGGGACCTGAGCAAAAGACACCATTGCCCTCCAGGTTTAGCACCATCATGCATCTTGTAGGGCTGTGGGGGGCAGGGATCCCATGGGAGACAACCCATGAGAGACACACAGCAGTAGACGGCGTCGATTGAGTGAAATCTGGAGGCAGGGGTTGATAGACATCAGCACGGGTTGGCTTTGAATTTTTATCAGAATGATTGGATTGATCCACCTGTCAACTTGCCGTTCGCGAATTATGAGATGGTAAAATCGTGGGTGGCCGGAACGGGGTGCTCTATTGCTGGGGTGACATGCAGCACCCCTTCACTGCCTACCGTACGTTTCATCAGATACCACACTCCCTGGAATGATTTTCAAAGCTTCACTACTTCACGACGAAGAGGATGCTGGAATCAACGCATTCGCCAGGAAAGCTCTCGACGATGCCGTTCCAACGCCGCCATTTTCGGCAGTCACTACAACATGTTGTTGTACATAACTTTTCTTGTCAAGTAATCGAGCTTCAAACATCGGGCCAGGGGGGTGTGGTATCTTATGCAACCTACGGTACGGCTGGCCATGAAGGCATCGGACGCGACGAATTGGGGCGGTCAATTGCAATACCAAAACAAAGAGGTGTGTGGCTCCTTGGACTGCTGAAAGGCATCCCTTCACTTTAGCAATTATGTAGCCGTGCTCCTCCCTGAGATACACAACCAGCTGCGGTTCGAAATTGGCCAATTCACAGGGCATTCATTCCCTCCAACAAGAACAGCACGTTTGCCCACCGGGTGGCGGGTAGCCCTGGGAGAAAGAGCGTGGTCCCAACCAGAACTTGAGTCGCCTCCAATGTTCTCGGCATTGGTGACCATGACGACGGCGTTGAGCGCGGTTGGCTGTGGGTCTGTCGATGCGACTTGGATGGGAGACGAGGGGGACACGCAGACAGCAGTATCACTATGGAGCCGTCACACCGGCTCTCTCTGGCTCCACGGGCTTCGGCTGCCCAAGGTGAAAGCTAGTTTGCGTCGATTTTAGCAGTGCTCGTTTGCACGGGCATCGAAGACCATACAGCAGCCAAACTTCGGACTCGTGTCACAACAGGCGCTCCTTCAAGGCGCTGCTCCAAGGTCGGCATGGTCCCGTTGCTTGGTGCGCATCCTGCATGTAAACATCCGGGTACTCCATGCCGCTCGCCATGCCCCTCGCCATGCCCCTCTCTACCCGTCTGCATGCTGGCTCTCTCTACCCCTTTTCTCTTTCCGGCGGGCAGTTATTCCGCAGTGTGCGTATGCTATGATCATGAGGGTAGCCAATGAAAGGCCGTCACAAAATTGATATCTGACATAATGGAATATGATGCACGCCCACAGACATGAACTACAGTACATTGTTTTCTTCACAATAAAAACCGTTCCGATCGATGTATGGGTATTGTTGAATGAATAATCGAGCCTGCTGACACGATGCTCTTCGACCGCAATTCACTCACTCATTGATCTTTTCTTCCTGGCTCCTCGAAACAAAACTGTCGTCGACAGCCGTGGTGACACTAGAGTAGTCGAGCGTTTTGTAGCTCGTGGTGGTTGCCTTCAAAATTAACGCGGGATGGGCTCAGCATCTGCTGTGTGTACGCAACTACGCGCCGCCTTTCGCTTGGTATGTGAGCGCGAGTCAGTTTTTCACTCCTGAGATAACTTGACCCTCAACCTACATGTAGAGCCCGAATGTTTACAAGGGTACCCACTGAACCGAGCTCTATGGAGCGGATCTCATCAGGGCGAAGGTCCTGAGCGGTCAGCTGGGTTCGTGGCGTCAGACATGTGGTCCCGGGGAACACCATGCGCGGAGCGCCAGCCAGACACGGTGGGCAAGCGAATACGTATTTCTGTTATCAGTCTTCGAAAATATAGCTACAAAATCAACTCGAAGACGTGGAAATACTTCGCGATGGCCCAAAGCACCTATTTATCTTTGCAACCGCAAGGGTTACCTACTGGAGGAAGACTTCACAAGCGGAATGGATCTACCGCTTACACCTTTGGCACGATAGATTACGCCCTATGTACTGAATGTGTCACACTGGAGAAACCTGCAAACAGATAATACTGAAAAAGCCGGCAAACGGATGTGTCCAGTCTACAACCTTGCGAAGGACAACACACAACGTTGGACATCGACCATACAGCCCAACATTGGCAGCAAGCCGCGCATAACCTTGAAAAATGACAACTCAACAACAGCACAGGAAGCGCGTCCCCATGCGCAACAGCAGGCGAGCAGCAACAGAGTCCAGATGGTATAAACCAAAAGACCAGGTGTGCCACCTTGACCTTCTTTACCTCGCTCTGCGGGAGACTCTGCCCGACTTGCCATCGTTTCGCCTTGCTACGAAAGAGCACTGCAGTACGTACACCAAACATCAGAACTTCATCCCTCCCCTCGCTGAGCAATAACAGGGGCGATGCCGGTGCCGACCCGCATGCCGGGGCTGTTTCCCGAAATGTGCCTACCGCAAGTCTTCCACATGCTTCGATGGGCAGGCGACGAGAACAAAGAGCCTCGGAGATACTGCGTGCAACGTTATTTTGCACGAAATTTGCGGATGCTTGCAACACATGGCCATGGGCAGAAAATCGTGCGAGCGATCGACGCCCGCCCTGCGTGGCATGCTAGCGCATGGGGAAAACTACACAATATTCGCGCAACATCGCGCTTCACAGGAAAGGGCGATACAGAACGACGCTCGCTCCTCGGGTGCCTCTCGTACAACCACCTGCACACACACAGCGCCAAGCCGACACGCCACGCAAGCTCCAGGAACAAAAAACAAGGTCCTGACGACACCAGGGGCCAGAGATCAAGCCGTAGCTCCCTCCTGCGCGCACGCGCCACACACGGCATGCTTTCCCGAACATCGCGTCGCCCTCAAAACCGACATGTTCAAAACAGAACAATATCTTCCTACACACAAATCCTAGCTCTTCGCATCCAAGCAAGACGTAACAAAGCTCCTCGGCGACTACACAGTCTTCGTAACGGATTCCTCCGGCCCCGCCGCCGCCGCCTCCGAAGTCGCCTCCCCAGCCTCCGGTGCAGCCTCGGGGACGGCTGCCGAGCTTTTCGTCGGTTCCGCGGCGGGCGTCGCGGTGGGGGCATCGGCTGCGACGGGGGCGGGCTCCTTGGCGGGAGGGGCAGGGTCATCGGCGGCGGGGTCGGCGGCGGGAGGCGCTACCGTTGACGAGGGGGCCGGAGTGGGCGCCGGGGCAGCCGGCTCTGGTTCCGGTTCTTTGGGCGGCTGAATAGAGGAGGACATACGCAGGCAGCAAGCAGCAACGGCAGGGTTGGGGGGCGCAGCAGCGGTGATCGATGAAAAGGTTATCCCGTACTCGTGGGGGGTGTGCAACGCGTCAAGTGGATGGAAAAATACAAATTGTGGGGGGAACCCCAAGAGAGGCAGGCGGTGTACCATCCAGTCTTGCAGCCCGGGTTACAGCGTTGAGACTGCTGCCCTCACATCGGGGTGAAGGGAGTAGCGTTGGAACTGCAAGCAACTTCATCTCCTCCCGCGAGACTAGCGTGACCCTGACTACCTACCAAACCCCGGTCGAGTTGGAAATGAGCCGGCGATATTCCAAGCGGCAGTAGGAGAAAAGGGTTCCTCTCTCGAAAGGCTGTTCCTGGTTCCGGCGCACAGTCGCCGGAGCGCAAAAACATCTACCAACGAATCAAGGCAGGCATTGCTCCACGCGGCCACGTAGCCACGTAGAAACGGTATCGTTTGGCAACAAACAACAATCAAAGTAATACCCGCCATATCGCAACCACTCCTTCAACGTACTCAACAACCTGCAATATTTCCATATTCCGCATCACACGGGTAAGGTTGAGCCACGTGCCTACGGTAAGCCACGTGTCAATGGTATGGTGAGGTGAATTCAAGTAAGACAGCAACGTGGTAGGAGACGCCCCGCCGTCACGTACGTCACGACCGTTGCACTCAAAGATGGCGACAAGACACAGAAAAAAACTGCGGGGGAACTCGCCAATTTGGTGGAACCAGATCCGGTGGAGCTGAAGCTGCTGCCGAAGCTAGACCGGCTGTCCGTGCTCATCCGTCCAGTCTGGACGGGTGCAAATAAACGAGCAAGAAAAAGTAGTGAGACATGAGGCGCAGGTGTGAAGAGGTGTTCCTAGAGGTCATGGGGCTACGATTGGACAGACACAGTTCTAGCACAAAGACAGTGCCAGCGTCTACAAAAGCATCAATGACAACACCAAGTTCACAAGCACCGAAAAAAAAAAGTCGACATCAAAATAAGGCCCAATACTGTACCGGCGTCATAAGCGGCACGGACACCATCCTCAAGTGAGTAAGCACCACAGTAATCACTGGCATCACCAACAACACAAATGGTGACCAGGTGAGATATTACCCGCACCAAACGCCAGCATCTCAAGCACCATACACGCATCACCGAGATCATCACAGACGAGACAATCACACACATACACACCACCCGAGATCATCACACACGCATCAACGCCAAAAAAAGCATCGCCAACATTGACACACATGACCAACAACGCAAGCACCCCCCCAAGCGCAGAACACAAAATCGCTTGCTTACCACGGCGGTCTGCATGCCGCCCCTGGTGTAGATGCAGTCCGTGATCTCCTCGACGATGTTGTTCATCTCCGCCTCTGTAGCGGTCCGGAAGGTGACCGTCTTACTGGTAGTCCCGGACCCGAAGTGCCGCTTGATCGAGGTGATGTTCGTCCTGCCCTTCACCTGCCGTGTGGGGGTCGTTCACCAGCAGTTGGGGCAGTCCACGACAGAGACAAAAAAAAGAAAAACTCAAGAAGGATGAGGCGCACAGGTCACGACGTGCCAAGGGTGATGTGTACAAACAACAAGGGTCGTACCCATCCAACCTTGTGTGATGATAACGGCAGCGATGCCGCAAGCGTGATACAAAGCCATGCAAGGACCCTTCGTTCGGGTTAGATCTCGTCGGTACACACAAAAGATACAGCCCGCGGCAGGAGGAGTACACCACGCCGGTGGAACGATAAATCCCAGCTCCTATTCCCACGGGGGAGAGAGACAGAGGGAGAGAGAGAGAGACACAGACAGACAGACAGACAGACAGACAAGAGAGAGAGAGACAGAGAGAGAGAGACAGAGAGAGAGAGACAGAGACAAGTAACAACAAAAAATCGTCCTTTCGAGGAAAGCGGCGAACTCACACGTCACATCAACCGATACACAACTCTCGCGACAACGGGACTTCTGGGACGAAGAAGCATCATGTCATGAAGGCGCTTCCCGAGGTACCGAGAGCTATACCACCAGACCCATCAGTAGGGGCCCGGAAAAGAAGCCCCTTGTGGCGGCCGGTCGGTCAACATGCCTCCTCACCACCAAGATGTGGTCCAAACGTCGAAAAATTAGCCAAGAGTTTTTCAACAAAATATATACACAAGTATACAATCACAGAAAGAGACTGTTAATACCCGATCGAGACAACACCACAGCAGTCGAACGGGATGTGTTAACGTCTTCGCACATCAGCAACGACGACGACGACACCAACAACAACAGCAGCAGCAGCAGCAGCAGCAGCAGCAGCAGCAGCAGCAGCAGCAGCAGCAAGTACAATACCTTGTTGTCAATAACATTCATCGTACAACCACCAGATACATGACTAACTACCCCGTTCGAGACAACACAGTCGAAGGGAGAATGTGTAAGTCTTTCGTTGCACATCAGCAAAGACGAGAACAACAGCAGCAGCAGGTAGCAAAAAGCTTGTTGCGCTTCTTTTCTATCATACATACGCACCTCAATCTTGTGGCTCTTGTGGCTGGACTTGGCCTCCACGGTGGAGGACTCGTCGAACCAGAGCGTGTGAGTGCTCTTGAACATGAGCACCTCGTCCAGGTCCTTCTTGTTCGCCAAAAGGTCGTCCAGCTACAATTCGCCCCGTGGCCGGCATAGTAACAAGTTCATACCATGGGCAGTTCGTCCACGTCAAGGACAGCGCGGAGAGCAAGGGGCAACGACGACAAGTCAAGGGCAAGAAGGACAAAGCTCGGTTTGTGGATATCTCGAAGGCAAGGGAATCGGGGGGCAGCGAATGGACGTGGGAGGGTTCGTTCGGGTGAATCTCTGTGGGTGCTTGAAACTAGGGGGGGGCGGGGGGGGGGCGCATGTATCTGCCAGGGGCGCTCTCTCGCCACGGCACGTCGCCGAGTTATCGGGACTGCCTCTGTCACGAACCTAAGCAGTGTCAGGAAGACGACAAATGAACTATTGGCAAGCGCCGCCGTCGAAGCGGGATACCCATCAACAGCAGTCATTTGATGTCTGCCGGTCACTCTCAGCGACATTTCTACAACGGCCTCGGGCCTGCTGAAAAGAACGAGCCATTTGCATGTGTAGATCCAGCACAACAAAAGCCCTCATCAGTAAACACACTGGAATCCACAATGAAATATCTCACCGAGATGGAGGGGGAAATTTCCTGGAAAGCTGCGGAAGCAGAGGCATCTCTCTTGACGGTAGAGGAGGAAGGGATGTCGAAGAAGTGGAGGAAGCCATCCCACGACAGCACCATCAGTCTGCCCGTGTCCAAAGCATCACGGAACATGGACACACAAGTGTGAGAAGAGTCGCCCAATCAAAAAAATGCTCGGAAAAAATCGTTGAATAGATCGATGCCATCAAGTACAACATACGCATCACACACGAAGGTGAAACTAAACCTGAGCTACGCCCCACCGATGAACGCTGACAAAGAACGCATCGGAGGCCGACGAGAGCGAAACACAAAACATACGGAGGGGGCACTTTGACGCACGGATTCCGGCATGGTCGCACGAAACGAGCCATCAGCTTGCGTTGCAACGGCACGCCGACTTGCGGTAGAAACCGAGGCGGTCGCTCGCTCGCTTAACCAGCGTAGAGAAGGCAAGAAAATAGTTCTGTGCATGGCAACTCGACGAGTATCGTTGCGTTGCCTGTCTGAAGCTCTCGATTCAGCGGGTAACAATCAAGGCATACACCACGAAGACGCCCGATGAGCACACACAAGACACAGGAACCATGGGACCCCAAAAAACAAAGCATGAAAAATTAAAAAAAAACAAAGAAGCAAGAACAAAAGAGCCAAACGCAACAGGCTTCAGGGAGGAGGCAATAGAGCGCACAGAAAAACCACCGTCGCTGCTCGCTCTGGACCGCTGGAAACTCTCACAAAGCACCGCATATGCAGCAAACACTAGGTTGGGCCCAAGTCCATCGCGTGACATAAAGTGGCAGCGCCGATCGCCTCACACGCAGCAGCCGGATGCCTCTTACTCAGCAACAAGCAAAACGACTGCGGTTGACGTTCGATGTTGTTGGGACCCCACCGGCGAAAGGCGATAGCGAGGGAGAGGTAGACTAAAAAAAACAAGAGAGCGGAGAGAAGGCAAGGCATTGACTCTCGAGAAGACACTCACTCTCGTCTCTGTGGCCCACCGCAGGCTGTCAGACATTACGTGTATCGAACGGCGATATCCAATGTGGCTCAGCAACAACAAAACACAACAAAAAAATATAGTCGCTGTTTGTGAACTGTGGACTATCTTTTGTGGTGGCAAGTGAGACCTACTGTAAAAAGAACACGACTACATGTAGCACCACGGACGAACTATTACCTCAATACGCTTGACGTCCGCGATAGATGCGCACCGCTGCACGAACGAGCAGACTGCTGGCTATCACACCTTACTTATCGCTAAAATTACGACCACGTAACAGACTCAAGGTAAGGCGGCAACAAGTTTGCTTACCGATGCATACCACCCATGCATGCCGGAAAAAAAAAAAACGAAGGCGGACCGTCTGCTGTTGTTTGTGTCTTCAACTGTGCTGCCGTTGCTCTTCATGGATAATTTAACGACACTCACTCCGGGAAAAAAGTAAGAGACACGCATCGCCTACGCCAGCAACGCGTGCAGCCCAAAACGACGGAGACGATAACCTTACGACTTTTGCAGCACATTCCGAGCTACTGCAGCAACCCCATGTGTGCAGCAGCAGCCGCATGTATGTGTGTACAACGGTCACTCGGGGAGAAATCACAAACGAAAAGCAACAAAGGTTGTGGCGCGCACCAGGCAGGACCCTCTTTCGCTGTTCAACCGGCCGTTCCCATGGCGAAACAGACAAAGGAACAGTCTAGGCCGAGTTGTGTCGGCCACAGGAGGTGCTAGCTGCTCAAATTCGGGGAGGGGTCATGGTTTGTGATTCCCCACCGAACCATACTTGAGGGGCCACGAGATTTGCTCTGTAGCCGGAGATCAGCAATTGAGACCGGGTCGGGCCAGGGGTGGGGGGATGCGACTGAAAGTTCCACCCACGGATATCGAACGATGAGACTGAAGCCAAGGCTTCAGAACTAGCCTGCTGAGAGCAGAAAAGATAAACTGCGGGTCGGTGTTGGTGATCAAGGGACCGTCACACCCACGGCCTGGTGATGCGCGTCGGCCCAACCGCTCACCAATAGTGTCCATTCACGAACTTTCACCACCAACAAAAAATATACCATGGTACTCCGGTTTTCCTACCGAGCCCATTACACGTGCGGTGGTGAGCATAGAAAGACAAAACTAGATGTCAGCGCGAGCCAATGGCTTGCTGAATCTCCACTTACCCGGCGTAGTACTTGCTGCCGATCGCCTTCCCTTCTCTCCTTTCGATCATCATCATTTTCCGCACCAGGGGCGACTCCAGAGGCGCCTAACGTTCGACCAACCAGAGGAACGAGCAGCGTGGTCAATTTCGTGCCACGTCCCGCCGACGTCGAGAGAGAGGAATCGTGCATGCAGAGCGGGACGCTCTCTACACTCGGCGAGAGGTAAACCTCGTTACACAAAACACGCAGGAGCATACATTGTATTACCCCCAAGTGTGGCCATGGATGGTTGTAGTTGTACGAAAAACACACTGAATGCAGTGTTCTACACTAAAAAATGGAAAATTAGAAAGTGGTCTCGTCGATCAACAATATATCCAGCTGCCCATGTCTCACCACGAAACATGGGAGGACTGTCGCCATAACAACAAGGACGAAAACATACATACATGCAAGCGGGAGAAAAAGGGGCGGCTTACACCCTCACACAACCCGGCAGCGTCATCCCTTCGGAATACACAAAAAAAAAAACTTCAACAAAGACGTAACAAAAAACGCCATAATGAGAAACCGCAGCGAGTCGTCCGACTACACCCAACTGACCGCAAGACAGGCTGATTGGCAAATCTACCTCACCGACAGAGTCTCGATGAAGGAGTCGTCAGCGGGAGCCGGGTCTGCGCGGACGATGTGGGTTGTGTTCGCCAGGACGTGTTCCTTAGAAGTTTCGTGCTTCTGCGCAACGCCGAAGGCGCAACGAATGAACGGCGGTCCCAAGGCGTACCAGGAATAGGACAACGTGGGCAGAGTGAGACGAAAAAAGGAAGCGCGTACAGAAAAAAGTGTCAAGCGGGAGCTACAATTGTAGCTGCCAGACGTGCTGAGGATGAAGGCTACTACAAGGGACAACGGGGGTAGAGCGATAGGACACGGGAGCGATGGAAGAAAAAAGGAAGCAAGATGTACAGGCATGCTATGAAGCGGGGAATTGCTGACAGACATGCTACTAAGCAAACCAACAAGGCGAAACAAACGCCATGTCCAACGGGACGTACGGCCTTGAGCATAGACTCCATCACGCTATCCCGCCAAGAGAGTGAAAGAGAGACAAGTTGGAGGAACATTATACGCATGTTTGTAACAGCACCCATTCAATGTCTCCATAAAAGAATTGAGTGTTGCCTTTGCTGAACAATCCACGAGACAAAACACTTTCCACCAAAAACGCGGCAAGCGAATAGACCAATCATTGAGGTTCACGTAGACGACAACACTAATACCTTCTCTTCCATCCGCACGGCCGCCAGGGAGTGGACCTCCTGATCAACGGCGCCCCTGTTGGCATCCACCGCCGTAGCGGCGTCGCTAGCCGGACCGGGCAGCGTGCACAGCGTCTTCCAGTTGTCACCGATCGCACGGTTAGCGGAAAGCATGAACTCACGAAGGGTCGTGCGCCGTTCTCCCTCGAGGTTCTTCATCTGAACAAGCACAAACAGAAGGGAGCGCGCGCGGGGGGGGGGGGGGGG
>CACKRE030004533.1:43897-64183 GCA_902602495.3 Ectocarpus sp. CCAP 1310/34 | reverse complement strand
TGGTCGTCGTGCCGGGCTCAACGAGTGGAGGAGCGCCACAGCAGTTTATTTTTATNGCATTTAGCAACTGACATACGGTTTAATGTGAAGTCAACAACAACAACAACTCTACTAAACATATTGTGGCGTTTAGTATGGCTGCCCATACTCTACTCAGGCCATAGTACAGCCCGCCATATTCAACTCAGAGTACGTACTACTCAACGTCAGAGTACGTACTACCTTCCACCAAAGGGTGTGTTGGTGACGTCACTATTCAGCAGAAAGTAGACAGTCTCGCCGCACAGAGTGGTGGTGGGCTCCAGGCTCCGATACTCGCGCGCTCGCGTACTCAGATACTGGGGTACTGAGGTAGTGGCCCGCAGGGGAGATAGTGGCAGCTGAGCATGAGTGACGCGAGCGGTGGTTCGGCCGCATCTGCTCCCGATGCGGGTGGTTCTCCCGGTACGAGTACCCTCGCACCGGGTTCTTCAACACAAGACGCGCAACAGGACAACGAGGTGGTCGTCGTGCCGGGCTCAACGAGTGGAGGAGCGCCACAGCAGTTTATTTTTATGTTTTATCATGCAATCAAATCAACGCTTGTACGGAGTAGTTGTTCTGTCAGTATTGTCAGTACATGTACTGTACTAAGAGTACTGACTGTGGCGTTTAGTATGGCTCTCCATACTGTACTAAACATACTGTGGCGTTTAGTACAGCTCTTCATACTGTACTAAACATACGGTGGCGTTTAGTACAGCTCTTCATACTGTACTAAACATCCTGTGGCGTTTAGTACAGCTCTTCGTACTCTACTAAAACTTTTGTAAGTGCGGCTCTTCAAAACTCTACTAAACATCTTTTTGAGTATAGTACGGCTTTTCATACTCTACTCATACTCACTTTATAGTATGGCTCTTTATACTCTACTCAACATACTCTCATATTTCTCTTAAGAAAAAACATACCAAAATAGGACTTCCACGAAACAGAGTAACAAAGTACTTCATGTTTTTTTTTTTTGTGTAGTTTTGCAGACAGCTGTGCGCACGACACCGACCTCTAGCCCCTCCCGCTCTTCGCCGGGATCGAAATAAAGACGCACTACAGCAGTAGAGTACTTTGTCTCATGTCATGCGGAGACTTGGTGCACAGGGCTATCGGTAGGTGCAAGTCTCGCTTCAACGCGAGGTCTACGGGCGGAGAATCCGCGAAAAAAGGGCTCTGGGCTCTCGAGAACATCAGGATTGTCCTTCGATCTGGTGAGCCCTCAGGCCCCAGGAAATCCGTCTATAGGTCTATAATTTAGTATCGACCGCGCTAATCGGCTGACCAATCAAAATCCGTCGTGTTGTGTGTGTTTTTATTATTAGCATCGACCGCGCTAACCGGCTGACCAATGAAAAGACGTCAGATCCAACAGTCATCGTGTNAGGGTTATTTCAAGCCCAGCCGAAGCCAGGATTATTAGCATCGACCGCGCTAACCGGCTGACCAATGAAAAGACGTCAGATCCAACAGTCATCGTGTCAGCAGCGAAATGAATCAAACAAATAGCAACACATACACTGCCATAGCTCCACACATGCCCTCGCCCGAACCTAGGAAGCCACTGATGCAAAGAGCGGAGGACAGCAAAAGGATTTTTTCAAGCCCAGCCGAAGCCAGGATATCGTGGTATGCTGCATCTCCCAATTTGAAATCGTGTGTGTGTGTGTTTCCGTCGCTTTTATACCTGTTGTCAATAATCTGGTTTACAGCAGTGCATGATGAGAAATGTGAACACAAGCAAACATGTGCACAACTTTATGTTTGGGGTCCGGGTTCCCAGGCCCCGGTGAAAAACAAAAACGTTAAACATGATGAACCTGTATACTACCTCAAGAAGTACAATGTTGGCTTCATGGGGTCGAAGCAGAGGTCCGCGAGTGAATGAAACGGCAGCACCAGGTATCTGTTTGGTTCCTTCGGTACACAGCTGTTGGGAATATTGCATTCCAAAAAAAAACGCGCAAAAGCTGAATCGACGGCGTGACGTGACATGTTGGGGTCGAATTTCAACGACTAATTTTTCTGTTGCCCTCTCCCCCGTTTGCTGTCGCGTTCAGACTGTCTCTAGGGATATCCCTGTCTCTGTGCGAGTTTGTTTGTGTCCTCGTCTTTGCTTTATTCTGTTTTATTTTGTCTTTTGTTTTGTTTTTTACTGGCACGTACCCCCGCCCCTTCCTTTGGCCGTCGACCTGCCTCCATGTAGTGGGAGGCTACCCCCCCAGGCTGGTGGTGCGGCCGTTCCACTAGTCTAATTATTTATTTTATTTTATTTTATTTGTTTCTGATTATTTTTTGTTTTCTTATATTTTATCGCTCTGCTGACCCTTGGGGTCCATTTTATTTTGGTATACCTTTTCTAGGTACGTTAGCCTGTGACCACGGAAATTGGCCGAGTCAAGTGATGGATTAGTACGGAGAGATTGAGACAGAGGGAGGTACTGGATAGAGAGACCGGGATGGTTTTTAATGTGAAGACAACAACAACAACAACGATGGGGACGGACGAGCTGGTGTCTCCCAAAACAAAAAAAAATGAACCGAAGTTCAACTTCGTTCTCTTACAGGCGTTCCAACAATGGCAGAAGAATCATGAAGTGGTTGAGCAGAAGGCAGCAACCGTCATAACGACCGGGCTCGGGAGTTCGCATTTCCACACAAATTCGACGACAATGGTGTGGTTTTGCTGCTGTTGCTGGACAAGTTTGACTCATGTTCGGTTGCCCGCCCCCCCCGCATGTTGATTCGGCGTCCTGCGCGGGGTGTGAGAACAGCGAGCAGCCCGTGTGCTGGCTCTCCTCTCCGAGGGAGAAGGACAAATTTGTGAACCGCAGGAACAGCACCGCGACAGCTACGCCACCGCCATCCATAGCCTACGCTTACCCGGAACGCTTGCTCTCGAACTCTTCGATTTCGGCGAGGTCGGCCCGGGGCAGCTCCTTTTCGATGCTCGGTTCCATCTTTGGGGGAAGCTGATGTCCTTTGAGTCTATACCCCTTCCTTCCCGCCGAGAAATCGATCCTCCCGGTGACGGAGATGGGCGACCCCCGAGCCTAGACGAAGAACTCTCTGCTCTGCCTCGTTACGCGCGGCAGGAGGTGGAGAGAGTAGAGGGAATGATCTGGGTGTAGAGGAGGCAGGTTTGATCATTTGTTCTGGAAGCCAGAGCCCGATACGGGGGGCTCCGCCGACGCTATGTTCCATCTAAGCCCTCCCCACAGGAACCAAATGTAGGTTCGTAGCATTTTTTGTTTCTTTTGGCTGCATCTTCCGGATCTTCCGCCTTCGTGCGTTCCTGTGTTCCTGTGCCTCTGTGGCCGATCTCGTAACACCGCCACACAACCCCCCGCACTCTCTTTCCTTACCGTTTCCTTTTATTTTCTTCTCTTTCTCTCTGTTTTCTTTTTTTTTCTCTCTTTTTCTGTGCCAGATGGCCTTGTCTCTGCTTGCGTTGTGAAGTACCAAGATTGAACCAAGGGGGTGTCTTCTCTCCGGCCCGTGATGGTGACTCCTAGTCTCAGTTGCTACCTCGCGTAGCGCGCAGAGGGAGTGGAGGACTCCAGAATATCTGTCGTTGATTTCTATTGACTTGGGGACCCCTCGGGGCCAGCTCATTTGAGTGTACCTTTTTAGGGTAAGTTTGCCTGCGACCACGGGAATCGACCGCGTCGAGTGTTGGATCAGTACGGACATACAACAACATTGAAGGTACTGGGTAGAGGGAGATCGGAACGGTTTTATCATGTGAAGACAACAACAACCACAACAATTCTACACCAAACACACGCGACACCACAAGAAGACAACTAGACAGCGTACATCTCGGGGTGGGGAGAGGGGGCCAGTTCCTGATGCCGGAGAAGTCGTTGGTCGACAGGAGGCCTGTAAGATGAAGTTACACCATTAGACTAGTCGGCGCTGACTAGTCTAATGGTGTAACTTTATTTTACAAAAGATATACGCTCAGCTCGTTAGCACCCGGCTGGATCACTTGGGTCTATAGCTTATTGAGAGCAGGGATATCTCCGGGGCCGGACCCCTCGCCAGACGCTGCCTGTAGAGAACTTAATGGTGCTAGAGAAAGTGACCAGTCGGGTTTCGAACCCGTGCGTGCATCCTTTATCGCCAATTGTTAAACCATTTGTTTAGAAACAAGTTGTCTAGTCAGCAAACCATTTGTCGAGGCAGCGACGTTTGGCGACAAAAGTCTCACGCACGGGTTCGAATCCCGGCTATTCACTTTCCCTAGCACCGTTCTTTCCAGTCAGCGCTGACTAGACAAATGGTTTAGCAATTAATTGGCTACAAAAGTTTCACGCACGCAGGGTTCGAATCCCGGCTACTCACTTTCCCAAGCACCATAGTGTTCTTTTCAGGCAGCGTCTGGCGAGGGGTCCGGCCCCGGAGATATCCCTGCTCTCAATAAGCTATAGACCCAAGTGATCCAGCCGGGTGCTAACGAGCTGAGCGTATATCTTTTGCAAGATAAAGTCACACCCTTAGACTAGTCAGCGGCTGACTAGTCTAATGGTGTAACTTTATCTTACAAGGCCGGTGTGACCAGCTTCGCCGCTCGAAGGGATGGGACCTTGAACAGAGCAACCGCTGTCACCACAGCAGGCTCATGCAAGTTCGGGCGATTCCGATGGGGCCTGTCATGTAGCTGCTGTTGGGGAGGCTGAACTGCCAGAAAGTGTTGCCGCCTACGCCGACGCCTGAGCTGCGCCAGCCTGTGTTCAAGAAGGTTGTCGTGGTGGCCACAAAAAATTATGCTTTGTCGAGATGGTTGAGTCAGTTCACACGTCTATGGCCTCCTTGTCACGTGGTATCTACCGCTTTAGGATGATGGCACGCACACGCGGAGGGAGTCATGCATAGCGTTCACATACCTGGACCGAGAATAGTGGTCATTTCGACTGCAGTCGTTCGTGCTCCTGCTGTCAATCGTGGGACCCTGCGTCGAGAACGATTTGCGTGACTGCACATCGAAGTCGGGAAACGACCACCCTCGTTGGCCTTCTACACCAGCCGCTTCCCGCAAGCGCGCGGAACAGACTTGACTCTTTCGACGGTCTGGGTTATTTGTATTTTTATTGGTTGTATCTTGTTGTTGTTGTTGTTGTTGTTGTTGTTGTCTTCACATTACACTCGTGTCCGGTGCAAATCCCAAAATCTAGCAAAGACTCGGTCCGTGGCCACAAAAATGCTAGAGCCATCAGAAGATCTAAAGAACACGCACACAATTAGCAAGAAAAGGGTACACAATCCCAAAGAGGTACACCTATAACCCCTGCAGCACGTTTGCGTGCTCAAAACTGAACTACACACGCCCACACACTACAATATGTTCAGGAAATAAAAACGGGACATAATTGACAACTCATGAGATGTTTGTCCGTGCGCCACGGTTCGATGACGTCCGCATGCTCTGGTGCCGCTGCTCCGGTGCCGGTTCTCCGGTACCGCTGTGGCCAGTCCTAGCACGAACAAACTCGACCCGCTCCCTTCGTACACGCTCTCGTTGCTGTCCTTCCCAGTCGGTTCCTCGCTTTCTCCCTCGTTGCACTTAGGGTTCTTGGTCTGAAAATTCTCGCGCCGAAGGGTCAACCAGCCCAATCAGCTCGTCACCACCTGTCCCCTCATCGTTTGATGGCAAAACCAGGTTAATGAGACAGTAAAGCTCCCTCTAGCAAACCTAGGGCCGTGTAAATAGTGCCCGTCCACCTTCCTGATGGCGTCTGCCTCCGCACACAAAGATGAGATGGGCATTGCTGCCTACACTGACGGCCTGGAGGCCCGCGCATCTGCACCGTTGTACCTGACGCACCAGTGCCGACCCAACTCCACCACTACGCACGCCTCGCGGCGGGTGCGCCTCAGCAAGAAGGTATCGGTCTCTTGAGGGTGAGTCTAGCCCTGCTCGCTAAAAAGACCCCCCAACAAAACAAGCCGCCGCCCCCCGGTGTTTGCCATCGGGGTTGGGTTTTCGTCGCTTGGCAACGACGTTGTAAAACAAGCCGCCCCCCCCGGTATTTGCCATCGGGATTGGGTTTTCGTCGCTTGGCAACGACGTTGTAAAACAAGCCGCCCCCCCCGGTGTTTGCCATCGGGATTGGGTTTTCGTCGCTTGGCAACGACGTTGTAAAACAAGCCAATTCACTTCGTGAACTCGGCAACCAGGTTACCGTTTTTTTTTTTTTCCTCCGTTTATTTTTTTTGGGCGGTAACCATAATGATGGTTGAGTAGATCATGTTGTGCGGGGTGAACCCTCACTCCGCGCAAGGGGGATGATCGCACCACGTTGTGTTAAAATGGTCAAGCACCCTCGAGGCAGTTACACAGTGCTTACAACTGTCTCTGGAAGTGAAAGCACCAGAAAATAAATTAATTCATACGCAGCTGTCATCCGTACGCAAGGAAGTAAGCACAAGATGCCGAACACCCTTAGCAGGATGCAGCGCACCCTTCATGCGACTCGCCGAATATCTCACGGCGCTTCGCGCTTGGTGATGTGAGAGCCTGGTCCGGTGAGAACCCGGCGTGCTCCGTCCCGGCTTTGTAGGGATGCGAGGTCAATGGTCTAACGACTAGGGCATGCACGATTACGAGTACACCCCCCCCTCCCTCGCTATGGGTCATGCCTAAGCAATTCCTTGCCGAGGCAGCGAGGGGAATCTGCTAGTCACTAAACCAACGTTGTCATGAAACATTGTGATGCGTTCCCGCCATCTACGTCAGTCCATCCACAAGATTTCGACGTCGCTTTCGGGGGTTCGATTGGTTCCTTGGCTACATTTAGTACGGTGATCATGAGAAGTGTACTGGAGGATCTGGATGAATACTGTTACGGCCGGTCGTCCCAACCCGTTCTCCAAATACGATGATGGATACCTCGCATGGTTGCGAGTGTCCGGAGGGCGTAGGCTGACATGGTCGGGAATCAGACAGACCAGCATGTCTCCCAATCCAGCCTGCTGAACTAGAGGGGTCGAGGGTACATATCCCCTGACCCCTGGGGGCAAACCCCTTTTCCTCGGCGGTTGCCCCCAACTGAAACCAAGTGTTTACGTATGGTTTGGTGCGTACCTCGCAGCCTGCTAAGGGCCAGGTCATGGGTTCGAGTCCCGGCAGAGAGAGTTTTTTTCTCACTAATTGAATCCTTGTCTCCGTTGGAAGCGACGCGCTTCAAAGCTCGTTGTTAGTAAACTCTACTTCATAAGTCGCGAGGGAAGGGATTGCTGTACCCTTCTCGTGACAAAATATCTCAGGCAGGAACCGCAGGAGGGGGTCCAACCCCCCCCTCCTGTGTGACCCCGGTTGGGTCGTCTAGCTAGTAGAAGTGGAGGATGGGGGCCAGAGGGGCAGACGACAGAGTCCAGTGATGGGAGAAAAAAATATATACATAAATGTATATCAACACCGCCCCTGAAGCGAAAGGTTGACTGATCCAAACCCTTGCTATTGCCACCTATTGCTATGAGTGCTGAACCTGATATGCTGAAGGAGCTTGCTACAGGATGCTAGGTGACCGCTATTGGGTATTTGCAGCTGCTTTCTAGAGAGTGTGACACACCGCTTGATAGCTATCGGGTATCGACTGCACGGATATAGGTTGCAATTTCCGCACAGGTCACACGAACCTCACCTGAATGGATTTTGAACAACCTTGTGTCTGCTAAGTGCATGTCAACCGTACGGAGAATCGAAGTCCGGGTGTATCCACAAAAAATATTGCGCAGTTGATGGTACTCAGCAAGCTGCTGCTGGAGCTGAATATGTTGTTGTTGGTCAACATCGGGCTACACCCGCTTACGGGACAAAAGCGCACGGAAAAAGAAAGCATAATGTTTAAATGACAGCAACATGAAATGGGCGGCACGGCCGTAAGAGAGCACAACCACGGACGTCGCACACCCACCATGTGGGCACGTCCCTGCGGCTCGTCATCATTATCATCGTCTTGCCTATGGAACGGCTGGATATGAGCATGATCTCTCTCAACGTAAAGTACATCATCCTCATCCTGGTCCTTGTGTCTTTCAACTCTTGCTAGGACACCCCCTGCTAGAGCTCCCGCAGCAAGAGTTGGACACCGACGAGCACGAGGAGGATGATGTTCTTTACGTTGAGGGAGATCATGCTAGCATCCTACCTACGTGCAGTTTAATGTTGTGCTCTTGATTTGTGTGTGGTAGTTTTGCGGGCGTGGACGAAGGGGCGTTTGCCTGCAAGGGGGGGAAGCACGTCCGGATGCTCTGTGATCCTCACGTCTATGCAAGTGAAAATATGATGACATGCAAATACCTACTTCCGTCGATCCCTTGGTCTTACTTCGTTTCCGCATACGGGTGAAGTGCGTCGACTTCATGCTCGAGCTTCCCCTACGTCTGGAGGCTGGGACGCCCTCGATCCGCCTGATATCTGGGGAGGGGCATATGGCCTTGTTCATCGAAGAGGTGAGTAGAGAAGCGTGGACATTTTTGAATGTGGCTGGCGCGACCGCGTTAGCCTGCCACCAGGCCCGAGTAGGATAGACTCCGTTCGCTCGCCCAATGTTTTTGTAACATCCGTATGTTTGCATTAAGATACCACAACATCTGGACCGATCTCCGAAGCTCGACTACGCCACGACGAAGAGGATGCCGAAATCAAACGACATGGTTTCGGGGTGCACTCTACGAGACGGTTCCGACGCCGCCACGTCGCTGCCATTTCCTACCTGCCGAGCAGTCGAGCTTTGAAAAATCGATCCAGGGTGGGAGGGTGACATCTTGAGCAACCGACGACATCAAGTCAATTTCACCCCTTACCCCCTCCCGTTCCGTGTTTCTGGCGGCTCCTTTTTTACTGTTCTCGTTGCGTGAACACGCAGGTTTTCTTACCCCTGATCGAGCTCGGCGTTCAGGAGATGGCCTGGATGCCGGATGACGACGATACCCTGGACTCGTCACCTCGAAGGCCTGGTCGTGCGTGAGAGCCACTGGGCCATTCTCGATGAGGGCGGACCGGCAATGCCAGATCTTCTTCCCGACAAAGGAGTGAGTACACATTATGCACGGCACTTAGTGGTTGGCAAATTACGGTATGCATACCCTAGAGAGGTTGTTGTTGTTGTTGTTGTTTGTCACATTAGCTCTATTGTCCACAAAAAATGGAGAGCCAGCCCGTGGTCTCCAAACCCGGCACATACGACGCCGCGGGGAAACAAAACAATAAACGGGTACAAACCATTCGGGAAAAGAAAACAAAATGATAAACAGAAAATGACAGGTACCGCACCGACCGTTCGAGAAAAGAGCCCTCGGAAATCGATCAAAGTAAAACAAAAGCAAAAATAAAGGAGGACGCTTCCCACACCCTCCTAAAGAAAAA
Source organism: Ectocarpus sp. CCAP 1310/34 (assembly GCA_902602495.3). NCBI lineage: Eukaryota > Phaeophyceae > Ectocarpales > Ectocarpaceae > Ectocarpus > Ectocarpus sp. CCAP 1310/34. The sequence goes on along the minus strand of CACKRE030004533.1, from coordinate 54,780 downwards.
TCAAAGGGTAACGAACCAGCACCAAACACTACGCCCCAGGGCATGGGAGTAACGGAGCAAACAGGACAAAGAGGCGGCAGATGGGCAGACAGCCAGATGTACAAAAACAGAAGCAACAGCAAAAGCGAGATTAAGGTACCCAACACAGCAGAGTAGGCAGGGAGGACATGAAAAAAGAAACACAGCACAGAGGCCGAAGGCAATACAGAGGACATACATTTAGGAGTACAGCATATAGCAGGGAGGGAAACAGGGCGCAACAACATCAGTCGGGTACATAGTTCGCCACAAGTGCTCCCTCGGCCGCCCTACTCGCNCCCCCCCCGCCGCTTCCCCGAGGTGCACCCCTCTTGCTGTAGTTGGCTTGGCTTGTGTGGCCGCGGAAGGCGTCCGCGTCAGTTAGACCGGCACGTACGTCAGAAGGTGCTGAGCGGAGACCGGGACGGTTTGTAATGTGAACAAAACAACAACATCAACACCCAGTTCATTTCGCATTCTTCAACGCGCTTCGGAACGCGTGGTCGGGCGTAGTTGGTGTTTGTCCTTCTCTGCGGCTGCGTTGACCTTAGCAAGCCCTCTCACACACACGCCTTGTTCTTCTTTAGCCAGATGACGTATATCCATGCTATCTCGCGCTGGATATTGTTAACCCTGTAGCATCGACCTGCCAGAGACCTTCGCCCCCGCCGACCCCGTGGGCGGCGGCGGCAGCGTCCATACACCAAAGCACGATCGATATCTTCGAGACTCCAACCGTTATTCGACATCAACATTAGAGCATGGAGCGTCACCACACCCATAAGTACGTGACTAGCCAAGACTGGTAGCGGCGGCGGCGGCGACGACGGTAAAAACGCGGACGACGATAACCTGGACGATGAGAACGACGACGTGAAGGCAATGGCCGTCGAGGCGGTCGCGACCTGACCTCCCCTCCTTAGTTTCCGGCGTCTGCAGGGGCGCGGGCGGGTGTTGAATTCGGGTTTTCCGTCCTGTGCTAAGCGTTTTGATCTCGGATGAACCAAGGGGCAACCAAGTGGGCTGTAGCGTAGGGAGTACAAAGGTTGAGTGCCTCCCCGATTTTCCTTTCCGTGTTTTACTTGAATGTCGTACGAAGACTCGCGATGGAAGGAGTGGCTTGCGTGCTGATTTCTTGTGCCGGTGTGGTTGTGCTTGAAAACCGGCAATTATGGGTTTCCTGCGTTTTCTGAGGTTGTGCGTGCATGCGAAGGGCAAAGCAAGGCCGCCCCACCTAATGGTACTGCTACGCTTTTTAATCCTTGGTGAATTAGCGAGTACATCGCCTAGCCCAGAGGTGCGATGTACCAAACACCGTCGCACAAACACCCGATATTTTATTACGTTTTGGTTGGATGTTTGTTGCGTCCGCGTCCTCTCAAGTCAGGTGTTCGTACTTTTAGGCGAAAATTTGACGCAGGTGATGATTATATTGGCGGCCTTCCTTTCTTGGCGATACCGAGGATCATGATGGAAGGACGTCTACTTGTGCCCTGTCTGTCAGACATTGTCGTTGCTGTTTTTTTTTCGATTGTTGCGCAGTGTGATGGTGCCCCTGTGTGTGGGAGCCTATGACAATTAGGGTGGTTTCAAGCCCATGTGTCTGAGGTCATTTTAGTGGTTCAAGGCTTTGAAGGATACACAGGCCGCCTGTACTCTCTTCGCTTTACGTAGGGGGGGTGAGACGCATGCGTTTCGTTCTTTGCGTGGTTGTACGTACGATGGACAGTTTCAGGGGCTGATGGGTGGTGTGGTTCGTCCTTTGGCGGCAGGAAGACCTGCGACACAACCTAGACACCAACGTGAAACAACTATTGAGCAAAGTTTCTTCTCGAGACCCTCGTAGAGAGGTGTTGGCCTAAACGGCAATGGTGCGTACCGCACCCTTGCCCCAAGGTCGCCACCTCCCCCCAGTGGTGGTAAAGGTGCGGCGTTGCCATACCTGTGGCCCCTGGTGATAGCGTGCCCATACCTTTGCCCAAGGTCGCTGCGCATACGTTCCGAGGTTCTAGGCCTAGGGCAAGGTACCTTTCATGCCGATTATCTCCCAAGTAGATACCGACCTTGTACGATTACTCTAGTCCACGACGAAGCGATGAAGGGCGCCCATACAAGGTCGACCCCCCCGCCTACCCAACCCTGCACCTGGGCTGAGGCCACGGGTGTCATCGCTGCCTCTTTGCCGATGCAAGACATTTTTTCCAAAATCTTCCCTGCGCAAGGGTGAGCTTGCGTTGGGTGGGGTTGAGTTGGTTGTTCCGATTGAAAGTTCGTTGTAGCGTTAAAACGCTTGTCTCCAGGGTCGCCATGTTCCCAAGGGGAGCTTCTTCTGATGTGTGTTGCCGCTGTTGAGAACGCTGACAATTTTTTGCTTAGTTAGATCATTTCCCCGGGTTGCGCGCGCCATATTGCCGGTGGGGCGTGCTTGCGAGTCACCAACGTACAAAACACGACGAACGAATGAGGGAGGGAGACATTGTGAAAGTATAAGATCTGGAAGCCTTCTTAGGTGCTCCACAAAGACCCAACGGTAGGGTAGGATTTCGAAAGAGAAGGCATCGGAAACCCATTCATCTCGAAATCGTCATGGTTCCGAGGGTTCCTCAATCATTTCGTCATTTCTGGCAATCGATCTGTGAGATACTCCGTGTTCTGTTAGAGGGGGGGGGTGATGACAACCCTGTTTTTCAGGTACTATCTAGACCATTGATCCAAGACAAAAAATATACGGAAATGACCTTCCGGCCCAGAAAAAGTTCATGTTCGATGGGAGATCAGTAGAGAACGTGGGGCAGCGACATGTATGTCCAGGTCTACTGCTGGGGCCGTGCTGCCGAAGGCTACCGCTGCGGCCTGAAAGTGAAGCTGGACCCAAATCTGGGTACGTAACAATCACGATACGCTGCAGCTACGCGCTCAAAGCCGTTACCAGGGAAGTGTTGCCAACTTGAAATTGGGTCGTTTGAGGGGGTTGGTTCTGGGGTGTTTTCTGTTGACCCAAAAGTGTGGCATTTTGTCCGAAGGAAAACGCCATAAATATTGGCGGCTACAGATAGATGCAGCCACTGCCACCAGCGATGTTTTTTTCTCGTTTTATCGTCAGCTCGGTAGTAAGTTATCACGGAGTATTTGGACAGATTTGGATCGTCTTGGGATCCGCAGTCAATAAAGAAGAACCGTTTGTTCAGACCAGTTTCCGACCGAAAGTAAGTGAGCGTGCAAGTGGACTCCTTGTCGTCACGGTGATGGATTATCGGAACATGTGAAGTGAGTGGTGGAGGGCCGAGAATGGGCGTCCGGAGACATAACAACATGGACAGCGCTGGTTAACAATTCCTGGACCTGAGAGAGCATGGGTGCCGCCTCTTGAGGCGAATGTCGTGACCTTCCTTTCGGTTTTTGCTCTTCGTCTTGTGGGGGTCATTGGGAACGGTGTTGTTGGCGCAATAGAACAAGACGTCAATTTGTGTACCAAAAGCACGTCGTCTGTCTCACGATGATACTAACCCGACTCAGGTGGTACTCCCAGTTCACTCACACCCCGTATAACTCACTGGTGGCGAAAACAATGTTTCTTGTTTTTCACGGCGAGCGTTTGTTTGCGTATCGTTCTTGGCCAAACAGCGTTGGTCTCGCGTTCGAGCATATACGACAACCAAGGGCGTGTGCTGCTGCTTGTGTCGCGCTAGAGAGGAGGCCCAAGTGCAAATGGGCCGGCTCCTGTTCGCAGAGAGTGCTTCGTCCAGGCCTCGGGTCGGAGAAGGAGACGGGTATCCGCGGCAGCAGTGGCGGAAGGAGGGGGGGGGCATCGTATTATGTGACGTTTCATTCGTGGTATCTTCGCGGATGATGTTGCCCGCGAGCTTCGTCGAATACATTAATTATTGTTTATCAATTTCAACCTTGTTCCGTATTCCGCAGCTATGTGCGTGAGTTACCTTAGAACGTCAGGTTGTTGTTGCTGTTGCACTCACTGTGCTTCTGCGCTGACTGGAGGAGGAACAAACCTAATTGCATATAGTTCAACTCTACACAACTGTGGCCCTTCTTTTGCGGTGTAGTCTAGGCCAAGGCAGATAGATAGGTGTTGGCCTACAAGACTAGACTAGACCAGGGCTATTCCCAGCGCAAAAAAGTGGTGCTGCAGGGTTCTGCTGTAGCCCTTGGAGAAAGCACATCATCAAAGCCTAAGAGGGTCGGTGGTAGTACTGCCCATGTTTATTCACTACACTACAGCACTACCGTACACTCTACTACAACACGACACCGGGGGGCTCCTGTTGGACATCTTTCTTACAGACTTAACGTGGAGATGATGCTGTGTGTAAATGTAGTCTAGTTTTTGTTTGTTTTTCTCCCATCATTGGACTCTGTCGTCTGCCCCTCTGGCCCCTATCCTCCACTTCTACTAGCTAGACGACCCAACCGGGGTCACATAGGAGGGGGGGGTTGGACCCCCTCCTGCGGTTCATGCCTGAGGTATTTTTATCGCGAGAAGGGTACAGCAATCCCTTCCCTCGCGACTTATGAGGTCGATTATGGTTTACTAACAAACGAGCTTTGCAGCGCGTCGCTTTCATCCTAGACCAGAATTCATTTAGTGAGAAAAAAACTCTCTGCCGGGACTCGAACCCATGACCTGGCCCTTAGCAGGCTACGAGGTTACCCACTAGACCACCGGGGCGACCGTGTGTCGGCCTTCGTGACGCCGGTCGGATCGGAAAACGTACTTGCTGCTTCTCTTTACAGCAGCACGCGCATTACTTATGTGCATCAACGACGGTCGACGGTGATGATCTGATGCAGTACATACTACACGCGGTGGCCTTTTCCGGAAGCTACAAATTGTTAGCATAGACTCGCTGATGACGCCGGTCGGTTCGCAAAAAGCACGGACGGCCAGGGTTGCGTGTCGTGTCCCAACGCATTAAATACAAAACGCCTTATACAACCACAAACTCAGGCACCCATTAATTCTTCGGCATCTCCTGGAAGGCCAGCAGCCAGCATGCACGAAGATACGATGATACGGATGGATACGCGTGCGTGTGTGTGCACGTCTTCTCCTTTGCAGTAGTAACCAGTCCTTCCCTTCTACATCATCATGTCTCATCGTACTATCCAACGGTAAATCTTGGCCACACATACAGCAGTGCGACTCGTGGGTCAATTTTCGTGTCCATTTATTAAGGCGGTGGACCCGCGTGCTCGAATGCATGCTAGTGTTGATCCATTTCGAGATTCAAGACTCGAGCCGTGCGGGTGCAAGGTGCAAGGTGCAAGCCCGTGGAGGGCGAGGTTGCGCCGCACCGATAAACAGCGGCGGGAATTGATTCGAGGGCGTCGGGCGTCGGCGCGTCGGTCGCAGTGGTCGCCGAAGTTTGCGCATTCCTACCCTTTGGATCGCTTTCGTTTGAGGGAAAAGGATATATCTGGGTTCCCGTGGTAAAGCTATTGGAGTGACCTACTTGCTGTGCTGCTGCCTCCGGTTGGCGTGGTCGTCTGCGCCTGTTTTGTAAGGTAAAGTTACACCATTAGACTAGTCAGCGCTGACTGCAGGTCGTCAGTGGCGCGCACATACGGCAGCGCCGCTACTGTGTAGTCTAATGGGGTAAGCCTTTCTAACAAAAGATACACCCTCGGCTCGTAGCCACCCGGTTGGTCACTGGGAATTTAGAAGTAGGAACTCCGGGGACGGACCCTCGCCAGGCGCTGCAGGAAAAGAACTAAGGGTGCTTGTGAAAGTGAACATCTGGGATTCGAACCCATGCGTGAATCCTTTGCTAGGAAGGCTTCTCCCATTAGAACTAATGGGGGAAGCCTTCCTAACAGCGCCGATCGTATTGTACCTTGGGGGGTAGGGAAACCGAACAGTTGCAAGTTGGTCCGTTTTTTTTTTTTTTTGGTCTGTGCTTCCAGCGTCCAGCGTGCGGTGGGCGGCACGACACCCCCCTCACGTTCTACTTTTAAACAAATACTTGCCCTGTTACCCGTCTCTGTCTTGGGGCCAATACGTCACGCACGGCCGTCACGCCCCGCCTCCCGTAGAGCCTCCTTAAGCGTGGTCTCGTAGGCAGCCGGGAGGGGAGCACTGGAAGGAGGGTAGACAGCAGTGCTGTAAAGATGGACAAGCGGGTACGCGTGGCGGCCGTGTTGGCTGGGTTGGTGGGCGTGGCTATGGCCCAATCTGGAGTCGGCAGCACCAGCGGAGACATGGTGAGCACAGGGTGGACGATGACGCGTGAAGGTGGTGGCGTGTGATCGCAGTAGCTCTCGTCTCGCTGGGGTAGCGTCGATCCATGTGCCGTTGGCGCTTGACCGTTCCCCTCCACCAAAGCATAACTAGCTACTCGGTGATTCCTTTTAAACCGAGAGAGATGCCTTTTGCCAAGGAACTTCCATGCCCCCCAGAGACCACGCAATGCGCAAGTGCACAGCAGATGCCTGCGACGCACGTAGCCCCGAAGCTTGGTAGGGATGGTTTTCTTGATCTGAAACGCCTGCCCTACAACCCCTCACAAACGTGGTGCCGAGAAGCCACATACACTCAGACCAGGGGCCTCTCAAGTTCTCCGAAAACTCCAGTCAATTCCCTGGTGCGCGGAGTAATTTGGCACACACACGAATCTCGAGTCTTTCAGAAACCATCAAATTATACATACTCGCGCTCGGGTTCTGTCTGCGTGTTCCCGCCAGCGAGCAAGCAGCAGCAGTGTAGTGTGATCGATCTAGCATGAGAGTGGGTTTTGGGGTTGTTGTTTCCTCCCATTCGAAAGGGGATCTGTAGAGGTCTCTTGGAGATCGGAACAAAATGAATTCAACAGCAGTACATGCCGTGAATGCTGCTGGCACGCGTCCCATCGACGACACATGGAATTATGTATGCATAGCCTTCTTGTTATTTGGAGTAAAGTAAACACGGCGGATGGCGGCAATCCAAAGCGCGCGACGTGTGACGAAGAGGGCGTCCTACATATGCATACACGTACCGTGTGTCGTATGCATACATGCATAACCGTACACAAGAGATGGTGCCCCGCCTCATAGACCGACTTGGAAAGGTCGATTGCTTCACAACCAACGGGAGTGGAAAAAGCCCGATATGTCCACGGAAAGCCCTCGACGATATGTCACCAAAGCCACCGCCACTTTTGCTGTTGGCACAAGCTTGGTGCCGGAGTAATCGAGATTTGAAAATCGGTCATGGGGGGGGTGTTGTCTCTCCGCCCCTTTGCGGTCGTTTTTTGGGAAGTTCTGTGTGAAGAAACGGAGACTTGTGTTCATTTTCAGGCGGCGTGGGGCGGCCGATCTGCCAGGAGCTCGCCAGTATGCACCATTCGACCAAACAGAAGGCCGTGAATACCGCATGCACCCACACGATGGAATTGCAACTGCTGTTGTTTGACGGATTGATCGGGCAGGGCGAACCTAGAAGAGACATGCTGTAGAAGGTCTAGAAAATGAGAGTACTTGCCAACACAGCAGTTACTACGGCACAGCAGTAGCAGACGCACAACGGGGCCTCAATCAAGAACGTCGGCGTCGGGTCCGGCCTCACACTTCGTATGTCAATTTCATCTCCGCCGCCCGTCGAGCACAAGGGTGTTCAACATTTATTTGTGTGTACTAGAAATTAAGTGCAGGATGCACCGTGCGGGCGGAGCTATCCTGGCTACAGAGTAGAGGTCCTTGGTGCCGATATGTGCCCAGAATTCACCGGTACTGCTGTGTATGCCGGACCGGCACAATAAGTCAAAGTATTGAGAATGACACTTGGCGGTTCAGTATGTGCCTCCCGAAAACACCGGCACTAAAGTCTGTACCGGCGCTTTTCAACCGGCACAACGGGGACCTGTTTCTGTACAACCGGAATGTTTCTCCGCGGCGTGTCCCAGGATGTGGCCAATATGAGGAGCCATGTCTGCCTGCGATACAATTGACGAGAGAGTCCAGGCCGCAAGAGTTGTTGCCAAGGTAGTCGGTAGGTGTCGTCGGCAGGAAGGCTACGCCCGCGATGGACAGACAGGAAAAAAAAACACGCCCGGAGAAAATGGTCCGAAACGCGATCGAAAGAGAGAGCATGCAGCAACAACAGCAGTAGTTCCGCGAAAGCCATCAGGAAAGGCGGTGCACTACCGTAACCTAGCTAGTTCATATCGGGTGCATCATGCTCTCGTACATGCTACAGAAGTCACAAACGCGCTCGAAAAGCAGAAGCGTGGCTCTGTCTTTCCCCCCGGCACGGTGGAGCGAATTCATGAATATCGAAGAGTGCGACGCAAGTTCTTCTTGGCCTGCTTGCTGACAACACGAAAAATCATTGCGTTTGCGGATGGACCAGTCCTCCTTATTTCAGTGTTTTAAGAACCCGAACCCGGTTAGTGCACCATCGAGAGGACACACACCATCTAGAGGACACACCGAGACTGCCCGCAAATCGTTGTTCCCAACGTTTCATCACCGCCAGCGAATCAATCGTGACCACCGTACTGGCGCATCACCTTAGAAAAGGTGTCCACGAGGATGACTGGATCATGTTGCGCCGTGAGCGTGGCCTTTGGGGTGACGGGCGGGCCCTGATACCGCAGTGACATCCGTTTCCAGGCGCATCCGGATCCGAGAAATAGGCTACACAAAAAAAAATACGTTTGGTCTGTAGGCCATTTATCCGATCCGGCTGCAGCTAGACCTCCCCAACGGGGGTCACTGCCGTATGAGGGCCCGTCTGTCACCCCAGCGGCCATGCTCACGGCGCAACACGATCCAGCCATCCTCATGAACACCTCTCCACAGCTGCCGCTGCTGCTGCTACTTTGATTGTCGCGGCCCCACGGTCTCAATAGTCAAGCGCAAGCGCAAAGCGCCCGGGGAGGAAGGTGAAACGACCAGCTACTCACACTGCTATTAGTACCCATGACAAACTCTAAATAGTTCGCTAAAGCCAAGGCTGTGCTTGACTTTGTCGTTCGTCTGTAAAACGAACAAGCTGGACAGGCGGGAGAGGGGGACCCCTATTACCACCACATTAACCAATATCAGTTCTAACGCCCGAATTGTTCTGTCATCGTCAGTCTGCAGAACGAACAAGCTGGATGGGCGGGAGAGGGGGAACCCACTACATTGCACTAAACTATAGTGCTTTTAACGCCCCGACTGCTGTGCTGACTGTGGTGCTGTCGTCGTTGTCGTCGTCGTCGTCCGTATGTAGAACGAGAACGCTGCATCGGCGGGAGAGGGGAAACCCCGTCAAGTCGGGTTCTGGACGGCGTTCGCCAACAGCGTGGCCATGATCATCGCCACCGAGATCGGAGACAAGACGTGAGTAGTAACAGTCCCTCCCCCTCCCCTAATCCCGGCTTTGTAGGGATGCGAGGTTAACGTTCTAACGGCGAGGGCATGCACGACCATGAGCACACACACCCTCCCCCACCGGCTTTATAGGGATGAGAGGTCAATGGTCTAACGACTACGGTATGCACAGCTATATTGGACACCCACTCTGCTTGCACAAGCGGTGTAAATGTGGTCGTTCCCTTGGGGTCCGCACGCCACTTGGGGTCCTCACAGCCGAGAAAACGAAGCTTTTGAGACATGAAACACAACGCGCACCCCGACATGTGGTTCCTTCCTCGCAGGCTTGACGAATGGATGCTTTGCGTGTAGGGATAGATGATGCGACACGTGATTCCCTCGCGCGGTTGACGCATACGATACGTGATTTGGATGATGTGTCAACAGACCTACCGGCACATTTCTCATGGCCCTTTCATGGTGGGGCTGTAGGTACGATACTGCCTGACTGCTGCTGGTGCGTCTACTACTTCTGCTGCCGCTGCTACTGCTCGATGCTGCTACGGCTACTGCTTGATGCTGCAGCTGCTACTGCTGCTGCTTGATTATGCTGCTACTACTGTCCATGCTGCTGTTGCCGCAGTTTCTTCATAGCGGCGATCATGGCGATGAGCCACCCCCGCCTCGCCGTCTTCGGCGGGGCCATAGGTGCGCTGGCCGTCATGACGGTGCTCTCCGCCGCGCTAGGCTACGCGCTGCCGGCAGTGCTCTCGAGGACCTACACGCACTACGCGAGCGCGGTACGTACGCTTGGCAAGACATGTTAGATCAGCGTGTGGTGGTGCACTTCTTGTATAGGCTTGTGCGTGTGCGTGTGTGTGTGTGTGTTTTTACTATTAGCATCGACCGCGCTAACCGGCTGACCAATGAAATGACGTCAGCCTCAGTGTGTTGTGTGTGCTTTGGAACTGCCTACGTTATAACCTTCGAAATTCCGCAGATTCTATTTTTCATCCAAAATGTTCGCTGAGTAAAAACCTGCGTAGGCTACTGTTTTTTGGTGCGCATGCGCGAGAGAATGGGCAGGGGGAGGTGAAAAACGACATAGTTTGTGGATGTACGTGTGTATGTCTCTCTCTCTCTTTCTCTCTCTCTCTCTCTCTCTTTTGCATTTTGCCTGTGGGGTTTTTCACATCCCTCCGCCCCCGCCCCTCGCCTTCCCTCCCCTTTTTGCCTCTTTTCGAAATCGGAAAAATAACCACCGCGGTGCTTTCTCCGGGAACCGCAGCTGTTGTTCCTGTACTTTGGGTGTAGGATGCTGAAGGAGGGCATGGAGTCGCACGGGGGACCGTCGGAAGAGCTTACGGAGGTGGGTAGAGGGTGTCGGCGCGTGTGCTGCGTTATCAGGCTCGCGAGCTATTCTCGAGAGCGTTTTGCACACGAAGGAGTGACTCAGGTTCCTTATATTATTCAGAGAGTGAGATATCAGCAGGCAAGCACTAGCGTGTCAAGTTCATCACACCCATCAAATCATATCTGCGATCCCCCCCCCCCCCCCCCCCCCCCCCCCCCCC
>CACKRE030004533.1:14919-27093 GCA_902602495.3 Ectocarpus sp. CCAP 1310/34 | reverse complement strand
ACGTACAGGGAGATGTTTGAGGCATGGAATAGAAAGGAAAGGACGGTAGCTGTGCTGGGGCATAGGAGGTGGGTTGAAAAGGTGGGAAGGGTTATCGTTAGGATAGACAGAGTAGGGAAGCCATTTTTGAGCCATTTTTGGCAAAGTAGAATGGAACGATTGGCCATCGGTGATCGGTCCTGTGGGAACAATGCTCCACCCTCTCGAGGACGCGTGGTCAATGGCCGAACCGCTAAGGCATGCAAAACATAAGAGTACGCCCCCGCTCCCCCCCCCTCCTCCGCCCCTCCCTCCCTCCCTCCCTCTCACTTTGAGGCGTAGGTCGGGTCGAGCAGAGTCAGCGAGCGCCCGGTCCACTGCACGAGCCCCAGCAGCTGCGCCGCCACAAGCACCGCGGCCACTCCCGACACGAGGGTCACCGCGGCGGCAAGGAAGGCGCGCTGCAGAACCTTGGCGTCGATCACGCTGAAGAGGTAGTGCCCCACGGCGTACACCTGGCCCAAATGACAAGAAGGGCGGGGAAGGGGAGGGGTGAGTACCGAGGAGCACACCCATGATGGTTTGTTGTTGTTGTTGTTGTTTCTCACATTAGCTCTAAAAAAAAAAAAGATTGGGAGCCCGTGGTCTCAAAACCCGGCATACACGACCCCACGAAGAAACAGAAAAAAATAGGGTACAAAAACCACGGTGTGCATCAGGGAATCGGGGGCTGCAGGGGGCATGGACGTGCCGCTAGGAAGGTAGGCGCCACAACATACCATGATGGTGCGGACCAACTGCAGGGAGACGGCCAGCAGCAACAGCGACAACCCACCTGGATACCGATGAATACTCCGTGGGAGGCCATGCATTCCGCCTGCTTGACCACGTTAAAACCCACGAAGGGCACCTGTTTTTTTTTTGTTAGTTTTGCATGAACACCGGGGACAGGCACAGATGTTCAGAATGTCATCGGAGCTACGAATTTTGAAATCGACACGTTTTTTTTCGCTGCAGAGAAAAGGCTTATTCTGTTTTCGCTTTCACCCGTCCCGATGCCACGGCAGGGTGAAGTCGTCCTTCCCGGCAGTTTAGTCTCGTGTCTCGTGCGCCACGCCTGGAAACGGAGACCCCACTTCCTCTAACTTCCTCTACGCACCGCGAGGTGGGCAGCAAGCCAGAAGATAAAACATGGCGCACGTGCCGTGCTTAGGTGCGTGTGTAGACAAATGGCGGTATCAACAGTAGAAAGCACACAAAATCATGGAACAACAACTGCTTCGGTGTGTTCAGAAAATGGCGGTGAACAGCACACAAAAACACGACGAAGACATCTGCTGAGTTGCATGTTTAGACGAATGGCGGTACGAACAGTAGGAGACAGCACGCCGAAACATAAAACAACACCTGCTGCGGTGCGTGTCTAGACACACGGCGGCAGAAAACAGCACAAAACAACAGCGTGTCTCGACGTCGACGGCACCATGGACCGACTCAGCAGCAGCAGCAGCAGCAGTAGACTTGCAAATGTGCACAAGACAAGATGCTCATATTTGGATAGACACCTGCATTGCCATGATGCTGCCGAGGGCGTAAAACGTGGAGTAGGCGATGTACAAGCGGCTGCTGTAACGGCCGGCGACAACCATCACCACCACGTAGATAGGGATGATGTTGATGATGAACACGTACCCTCCCCAGGCGGCCACCATGTAGAAGTAGGCCAACGCCTGTGGGGAAGATCCATCGCCAAATTACAAAAACAAAAAAATCGAAGAAGAGGCGTTCAGAATTGAGATTTGGAGAATTAGGCCCTGGCAAGTGGGATTTCCATCGCCAAATCTAAAAAAAATTAAAACAATCGAAAACAGAATGTACGCAGAAGAAGACACTCGCTATGAGGCTTCGAGAAACATAGGCTTGGACATGCACGTCTATACAGCAGCAACAACACCAGCGGCAACAACAACAACGACAACAACATCCGTTTCTCACCGTGAGGCAAGCCCACATCATGGAGCCGGTGTTGACGCTCTTGATCCACAGGTAGAAGACAAAGATCAGGGCGAAGATCGCCACGCCCTCGTTGTCATAGGACCCACCCACGCTGCGGGAGATGTAGGAGGGCACGATCGCCGTAAACGCGGCCGCCAGCAGCCCCGTGGACGACCGCTTCGTCACCTGGGAAGGCGTTTTACGAAACCGTCGCAAAAAAAAAAAACTTGTTTGTTACCACTCTGTTGAATGGATATCGGGTGCCCGGTGTGCCGGAAATCGATTATTTCACTCGACTTTGAAGAAGGAAATAATCAAACTTGTGGTCGAATTTCCCTTTGCGTACGTAACGGGCAGGAGAGTTGTTGTCCTTGCCTCACTCTGATCGGAAATATTACACCAGCATCAAAATGGTGCTTGCCTCACTCTGATCGGAAATATTACACCAGCATCAAAATGGTGCTTGTGTTTCCAAACAGAGTGGTCTGCGGGAGGCACGCACTCGTTCTCCAGCTGAACACGATTAGAAACGTTTTTTCTACATGTTCCGGAAAAGTCGAGGCACACCATCGCGGGATATGGTAAAACTAATCACCGGGCGGTACTGTAACGGCCTGTTCCGCAAAAACCTCGTGCGTTGTTCGTGGCCACATGACACCAACAGGCGCAGAGAGAGAGATAAAGAGACAGACATAGAGAGACAGCGAGAGAGAGAAGGAGCAAGAGGGGGGGAGAGAGAGAGGCAGCCAGAGAGAGGTACGCGTTGCACGCTCTACGCAAAGCAATGAAAGTGTGCGAATATTCGTGTGATGTGTGTACCAGGATGCGGACGTCCATGCACGCGTCCACAGACATGTCAAGGAAAGAAAAAAACGGGACCCCCTCTTTCCCAGGAAGGCAGGTACGGGCACGTCATAATAGACGCACACAATCACACACCCCGACCGTTTCCACCATAAAATATCTCACCTCGGTGGTGAGGAGGTAGCTGGCCACCGCCGTGTTGGCCGCGAAAAGCGGGGCCAGGAAGACACACCTGACAAAAAAAAAGAAAAAAGGAAGGGATATCACCACCACAACACATCGTACAAACCCGGAGGGACGGTAGGAAGAAGATAGAAAACAAATGTCAATAATTATTTGGAGAGATAGGACAAGAGTTACAACAACAGTTCTCGGCAGGCATAGCGCGCGTGATCCATCGGCTCTGATGCTATAGACAACCCTGAGATGAACCGGTTTGTGCGCGACACACTCACGTACCGGGGACAACAAAGGAACAACGGCAACGACAAACAGAAAAAAATTGAGTTGGACCGAACGACATCGCGCCTCCCCCCCCCAAACCCCCATGCGTGCGTAAACGTCAACGTGCTAGTGGTGGAGCTTTGGAAGGGAGAGGAAGAGAGAGGGCAAAAAAACGGACGAGACGCAGGGAGAGAAACCCGGCCAGAGAGACGAGAGAGGGACACACACACACACAAAGAGGGGAACCTGAGACACCACTGTGCAACTCACACGTTACGGATGTTGATGGTGATGTGGAGAGCGTGGAGGATCCAGTAGAACGACGCCGCAGTGGCCATCAGACCCGGGTAGATGGTACCTCCGATGGTTCTCCCGAGGGGGTACCTGCAAACACAACACAATAAAAAAAGTCATACTCGGGTGGGATGGTTCTTCCGATGGCTCTCCCGATGGGGTATCTGGATACACAATTAAAAAAAAGAAAATGTCAGACTCGGGTGGGATGGTTCTTCCGATGGTTCTCCCGAGAGGTACCTAAACACACAATAAAAAATAAAACATGTCAGACTCGGGTGGGATGGTTCTTCCGATAGTTCTCCCGATGGGGTACCTGAACACACACACAAAAATATATATATATATATCAGACTCGGGTGGGATGGTTCTTCCGATGGTTCTCCCGAGGAGGCACCCTTCCAAGGGTAAAAAAAAAACTCGAAGCGCCGCTCCCGACAGGGAACCAAGGCGCCGGACAACCCCCAAAGGCAAATTACACCATCAACACACACTTCCCAAAGGGGTCTTCCATATCACAGGGGGGGGGGCGAACGGACATCCAACTCCTTGCTAGCGCAAAGGCCGACGGAAGAACTTTCCTCCGCGACAGAAAAAAAAAAAGGTTCCGGAGTACACGCCCCCAAGATGACGGACCCCTCGCCCATCCCCACCCCCCACTCCCCAGAGGACTTGAATAATTAGATACCGATTCACCTCCAGAATACGCACACCACCCTTCGTGTACGGGGCACTTTTTTTCTTCTTTAATGGAGTCGTTCATGCATGCGACGACGACGTACCAGCCTCGGTCATCGAACCAGTTGAGGAAGTCCAGGAACCCTTCCGTGGCCAGGAACTTGGTGGTACGGAAGTTGAAATACGGGTCGAACTCGTGGATGACGGACTCGTAGCGCACCTGCCGTGTTGTTTCATGCAGCCAGGGCCCACCCACACGGGAGAAAATACATGTTATTTTCAAAATTAAAATTTACTTTCTTGTCCGTTCCTTTTTTACGGGGATGTTCACGGTGCGTTTTTTCTCGACGGTGCGGTGCGGTGCGGTGCGGTTAAACCGCACCGCACCGCACCATAAGGATTCACAAATAACCGTAGTTGCGGTATTATTACGGTGCGGTTTGCCCCACCCCGTAGCCAAAACCGCAGCACACTGCGGTCAAAACCGCAGGTTAGGCACGGTTTCGTCGTGCAGACACACACACCAGGAACATTGAACAGTGTTTTTTTTTTTTTTTTGAACCAGCACACACGCAACACCGTGTTCTCCACACCACAAACCCTGCCAGACACACCGCAACTCCGCCCATCTCTGACGGAGTCACCCCCCGACGATGGCGACCAGCCTCTATTGCAGAGTTGGTCGCCACGCGTCCATCTCCGTCTCCCGGTGGTTCTAACACTCACTGCTCTGCTGGTGCTGCTGATGCCGCGCAAACTGGAGGCAGCCCGAAGACAGTTCGCAGCGTGCAACGCACCGCCGTCAACGCATTCGCGGGTTGCAGCCCGTCGCGGGCATGAGCCGCCTGCCTGGTGGTGCTGCCAGTTTTTTTCTTCATTTTTTCTTCATTTTTTCTTCATTTTTTCTAGCATATTATCATATATATTCCACCAACAACAGCAGTCGTAGTGTAGAAGCAAGTAAGTGAGGAATGTAGCTCGTGTTGTAGGAACGTACGTTGACTGCGAAAATGTAGTAAATGATCAGTAGCTGCTCCTTCGTCTGGGGTTTTCGGGTTTTCTGACCGCAAGCTGCTGGACTGGTCGTGCCGGCCTCATTCCAATGGGCTGAACCAAACGTATTCCACGAAAAAAAAATAATCATGGAGACACCGTCATTTTGTCACGGACAACCGTAGTGTTCTCCGAGGTGTTCTTCGACGGTGCGCCGCCGCTAAGGCCGCGGTTCGCGCGGTTTTTGTCACGGGGTACAAAAAACCGCACCGTAAAAAAAAAAGGTGCGACCGTGAACCGCACCGCACCGCACCGTCAAATTTCGACATGAAAAACCGCGCCGCCCCGCCCCGCACCGTCGAATTTGGAGATGGTGAAAACCGCCCCGCACCGCACCGTGATATGATAAAGCCGCACCGCACCGCACCGCATCGTCAAACACCGAGATGAAAAAAACCGCACCGCCCCGCACCGTGACCAATTCAAGATACAAAAAACCGCACCGCGGTGCGGTTCCACACCGTGAACATCCTTGCTTTCTTGCTATTGTTGGGAGGGGGGTCGATGGAAGGAGGAGGACCAAACGTCGCGCAAGGGCATTGGCGGTACCACGACAGTGCGAGTCGTGAGACATGTCAGTGGTGTAGCAGCAGTGGGGATCAAACCACACTCACTCAGGTACCCCCCTCTCCGGTTCACCCACTATACCATCCGCTGATTTTCCTCGCCGCCCCTGCCTGGCCGAATCTAAACATTCCGCGCACCCCCAACGCCTCCGGATGGATGCATACAACGTGCTCTCGTGCGGCAACAACGAATCGAGAAGGGCCAAGACACTGGCCCGCGAAAGACAGGCCTAGAAACATCAACCAAACAGATGTGATCATACGTGAATTCTTCAGTTCCGCTATGTACACCTGGCATAATGGCGGACTTTTTTCACTGGTTGTAATGCTTTTACATCGTTGTTAACACTATCCGACCTCTGCCCAGTACCTTTTCACACCCACACAAGGCGGTTGGGGCGGTTCAACCGATGCGGATGCCTTCCGTGGTTTTTGAACACACACAAAAAAGGAAAAGCAGCAGCATTTCAACATCAAGAAAGCAAAAAAAACACACACACATACACACACACACACACGCAAGACACCAACGCATGTTGTTGTTGTCTTCGCAGTCAAAACCGTTCCGATCTCTCCACCCAGCCCAGTACCTTCTTCTGTCCGTACCTATCAACGCATGCAAGCAGTACATATCACTTACCACCGCGAAGAGGCGGATGAAGAACGCCAGGGCGCAGATCATGGCGAGGATGGCGTACTTCATGACAGCCGGGAAGCCAGTGCGAATCTCCGCGGGCTCTTCCGGCCACGCGCCCCCGGCGTCAGGATCGGTACCCTTCACCCCGCCGCCGCCGCCGATGGTGGCATAAGAGGGGGAAGACTTTGGCTTCTGCACTGCTGTACGTTCCGGGCATTTGGGCGGGGGGGGGGTCTGTTTCGAAGCAGGTTCTGGCTGGTTCTATGATTGGCTGATTACTTGGGAACGTTGGTTATATCTTCGACTGATGATAGATCAGCATACGTCGTTGGGGCTGAAGGAACAGGAAGGTGACAGGGGGGGGAGGGGGTACTCGCGAAACGCATGTAACACATGCCGTAGTCGTTAGACCATTGACCTCGCATCACTTCAAAGCGGGGACGGAGCTCGCCGGGTTCTCCCCGGACCAGGCTCTCACATCACCAAGCGCGAAGCGCGGCGTGAGGTATTCGGCGAGTCGCATGGAGAGGGGGGCAGGGTGTACTCATACTCATGTTAACTCATGCCGCAGTGGTTAGACCATTGGCCTCGCATCCTCACGATGCCGGGACCGAGCGACGTGCCGGGTTTTCGCCGGGGGGGTGGGGGGTTGCATGAAAATGATGATCGATCGATGAAGAGGGCAAGCTGTGTCTGCTGCCACTGCTGTGATCCCCGGGTTTCATGGAAAGTTGTGGTTGCCTCCATGTTGACGTGTCACCAAGACGACATAAAATATTGATAGCCATGGACACCGAACGCCCTCGTGACATGGACCGCGCTACAAAAACAGACTGCCGTAGATGGGTAAGTTACGACACCGCTGGGCCCTTGGGCCCACTTGAGCTCGATTGTTCTGTAGTAGCAGCGAGCAGTGGCGGCGCCGAAAATGAAGGCGTTGGAATCGTCTCGTCTGGACACGCTTTCGCGGGAAACGGATCGGTATCTTGACATCCCCGTCGTCGTGGAGCAAGTCGAGCTCTGAAAATGATGATGCAAGGGGGTGTGTGGTATCTTACGCACAACCTCCGGCAAATCGGTCCGGTACGGGTGTCGGGATTTTACTGCTGATGCTGTGATCGATACGCAAGACCGGGGCGCTGTACGTACGCGTGGAAAGGGGCGATGATGGGAAAGTTGCCTTGGAAATCAAAGCGCTGATAGCAGGTTAGATGGCATGCACTGCTGCTGCTGCATCAGACCCTCCGCACGCTGCACGATCACTCCCGATGACAGCATTATGTCCTACTGCTGTAGATCGATCCCATGTTCAACCATCTGTCTGTGAACTCTCCCCGTTGCTTAAACGATCGCGACGAACGTGCTTGCAACACGCCCGGCACGTGCATGCCGCAAATTGCAGCTCGGACAAAGGATCTGCCCCACAAAATGGCGCGAAAAGGTTGTCGTTGGTTGTTTCTGCCTTCTACCGGTTGGGAGTTGGGAAAGACGATGTAGCACGTGCAATGTAGAGACCACCGGGACACTGCCCACCGAAGATATGGCGCCGCACGTATCATACGCTTACGTATAATGGCAGAAGCGGAACCCAACGTTACGCACGACAATCAACGGACTCCTATAGCTTTATCGACACCCGACGTCTCACCTGTGGATGGCGGCGCCGCCGCAGTCGACGGCGAGCCCCGCCTACTCCTGCTTGCTGCGTTGTTCTTCATAGGTTTGTCCGGCTGCTGCCGCTCCTTCCGCCGCTCTCCGCTTTGCTCTGGACGAGCACACCGCGAGGGAAGGCACCACACGCTGGCCGCACCGGCGATTGGGCAAGAAGGGGATGAAAAGAGAGAGGCTTCCGCCTCGACAGACTTGTTGCCGACGGATGCAGCACAGGTGTCCGGCGTGCAGCGCAGCCTGAGGCGGGCAGCCGCGGCCGCGGCCGCGGCCCCGACGATGAAGGGGCTCAGCGACAGAATTTCACCCCCCCTCGATTCTCATGCGGAGATCCATCGCGATGTCTGATGTGTCATGATTTGCATCCATGTGATGGGCTGCTTGCTGTGTGTGTACCTTACCTTGAGATGTGTAGGCCCAAGCGGTTCGGAGGGAGAGTTATTTCCGGCTCTCTGAGGAGAAATCTCTACAATGCCGTCACCTCCAAGCGCCTGCTGGGTTACGTGAGGTGCGTGATGGCATAGCATACATACCTGAATTCCAAACTAACCCTGCAATTTGCTGCAATTCAAAATTTGAAGACAACGTTCTGTGTAAGCAGCAGCAGCAACAGCAGCGGCACACACTCGCTGCAGTTGATCGATCCACCCACTACAGGCGATTTGCTTGCCCACCACCGTCGTTGGTTACGACCATCAAACACCCCACGGTCGAAGACAGCTGCCACTGAAAATGGAGCCCCTGGTGTGAGATTGATTCACCCCAGGAGGAGAGCCTTCAACGGGAGTCGGTAGAAGCATGGTTTTCGACCACCTCTCAACCCTCGCGTACATATATGCCGCAGCAGCAGTACTGATGTAGACGCCGGTGAACCGTAGCCCTCTGGTACTCTGTCACTGTCACGTTTGCAGTCGAGTGAAGTACCAAGATCTTCGTGGTCTTCGGAGTAAACAAGTAAAATGGAACCCAAGCTCTTTTGTTGTTTTCGTTCTTTGAAACAGACCAAGATCCACAGCAGTCAGTTGTCACCTACGGGCAGTCCGTATCCATTCGGCCCCCAATGGAAGAAGGACGGTTCTCACGCACCGGGCCGCAAGCTTCTGCCTTTTCCTCCGCCTAAATGATCACGTGCTGCCACAATGCTGTATGCACCAACAACGCGCCATCGAGTCCTTTCTCGTAACACAAACAACACGGCTGACTGATACGACAGAGCTTTCCAAGCAGCCTGCCGAGTGTCCCCGGCGGGGCGGGTCGGCAACGCCCCCCTTCACGCCCTCTTCACCGCGGCGTCGGCCCTAGGGGACGAGGCCTTCTACACGGTGGCCCTGCCGCTCTGCGCTTGGGTGCTGGACCTCGAGCTGAGCCGCCGCCTCGCCTTCTTCTGGGCCTCCACGTACTACACGGGCCAGGCGGCCAAGGTGTGACTGTTGTGCACTTGTTGTTACTACTGCTGGGTAGGATGGGGAAACCGGCTGAACTGACGAATAGGAGACGTCGTGTCTGTAGCGGCGGTGCAACGCTCTTCTTGCTTGTCGGTGGGCTCCCCGGGGTTGCTGTCTGTTCGTACGTAAGCGTGGCGAGATCGAACGCGGACGGCGGGCATATCGATGCTGTGTATGTGCGCTCTCTTGTTGCCGAGGATCATAAAAACCGTCTGCTTATGAGGGTTGCTGGTGCATTCAACCGCCGCCGTCCGTTTCCTCTCCACACAACAGACCGGCGAGTTAAGAAATCCTTCCCTGCATACGTGCACCGATCGATGAATCCGTTCCTGAGCATCCACGTCCCTGTCATCTACACAAACATATGTGTGCGGCATCACCACCCCCGCCCCGAGCACCGGTTGAGGCCTCGGCTTGAAACTGGAAGATGATGTCGCCTCCCGACCGCACGCGGTGCCGGCTTTTTCTTGGTCAGAGGTGTTCTAGGGTCACCCTGGCATGACAAATCGTCTGAATCCTGGGTATTCATGGTGGTATCTTTACGTTGGGCATGCTACACAGAACACGAGTGTTTGTATAAGTTTCTTGTCGATTTATTTTTTGAACGAATTGACCACACACACAGGACGTTTTTCGGCTACCAAGACCCTCCGCGCCGGTCGTTCGTCTGGAGCACCGTTACTCCGCAGAGTGAGTGTAAGCGTGTGCGTACGTATTGTCATCCGAGGAACACTATCACCATCCACGTGAGCCTTTGTTCCAAATCATTGTGGTACTTCCAAGGACTATGCCAGTAGTCTACGCAGGTTTTTCTAGGTAAGCAAACATACTGGATAAAGTATAGAATCGGCTACGTTGGGGTTGAGTAGGGCCTGTGGGGAGACGTTTTTAGTAAGTAGGCCGGACGAACGTGGCATGTACAGAGGAGGCGCATCATGCTATGGAGAAAGAGGGGAAAAAAATGTAGCGAGGTGTACACAGACCACATTAACTGATGAACAGCCACAACAGTTAAAAAAAAATGATAGTGAAATGCATACTAACAATGCTGACAAATCTTTCCCTGCAAAAGTCATAAAAACTTTGAAAAAGACGCGCATCAAAGCAACCCATCGCTTGCAGGACACAAAACGTGAGGAAAAAAAGGGTACTATTGAAAAGAATACTCCCACCGGGGTTCGAACCCGGGACCTCGGCTTTATCAGAGCCGCGCTCTACCAACGGAGCTCTGGGAGCTGTTATGGTCACCACGCAATATCTCGACTTATATTTGACTATTCGTATAACATGTCTCAAAATGGCGGAGCATTACGGCATTACTGGTCCCGGTAATATTAATCCCGGTGCATCCAACCGATTTCACCCACAATCATGTAGAATACTTCATAATTTATCGATGTTTCCTCTCCGAAATCGGACATCTTCCTCGAAATTTACGAAAACGAGTCCGGAAAAGATGTAATTCCATTTCTTGTACACCACCGTGAATTTTCGACATGAATCATGTTTCGTTACTAAGATTACGTTCGACAATCAAACCTATCGAAATCCCTTACCATTAACCACTTTCTTGTCCCCGACATGTTGCTACCTGAACGTATTCCGAGTTTATTTTTTTTGTCCAACTGCAAGCACGCGCATCTTGTCCCCAGACCACTGCTGTGACCATTTTTTGTCTAGTTGCTTGAGCCCACGCCTTCTTTGTTGTGCACCCTCCACCCTCAACCCCCTGTGGCATAGCGCAGGCGAGAAGTGATACTGTCAAAATGTTTGAGCCACACTTGGCAAAAGTAGGAACATGAGCGACTAGCTATATCGGTGATCGATCCTGTAGAAACAACGCTCCGTCTGTCCTCTCGAGGACAACGGTCTAACCGCTAGGGCATGCAAAACATGATTGATTGGACCCCCCGAAATCATGTCTGTTTCTTCGTTTTCCTTCCATTGTATGAAGAGTGCGAGTGCTTTCACATCCCCCAAGGGTGCACGTAGAAGTTATCCCGCACACCTAGNCCCCCCCCCTGGCGAGAGCCGAAAAAAGACTATCGGATTTTCAGCTTGGGGCTTTTATGTAGCACACTTCACGCAAGCCGCTTAGTGTGTGCACCCCCTAGAGTGAAGTTGAAAGTCCGATTGCTCCGCCACCACGAGGCTGTCACTGACGAAGAGAGTTGCGTCGGAAAGATAGATCTCGACGAGAGCCTTTCTTGCTTTGTGCATCGATCGCTCGTTTTTTGTCATCTCGGCTCTTGGTGGTGGAGCACTTCGAGCTTTCTTTGAAGTTCGGGGTTAGAAAGGGGTGTGTGTGCGATCACGCGCGCTTGTGACGGGGGTATTCTCTTTGGGCTCAATATGCCACCAAGGAACTACAGCAAGGGCTCTTTCTGGTCAAAGGAGAGGGTGGCGACTATTCGCTTCGTTTCTCGCCCTCCTCCCATCATTTCACGCGAGCGAGTGTGGCGATGAAAAATGTAAGATATGGAAAACGCATCCAGCAATACACCACATCTCCCCAGGGAGGGCTCGCCAAAATGCGACGCCTCCACTTCCCACAAGAAAACCGACTAGAACCCAAAGGAACCTTCACAACTCATACCGTTTTGCATCCCCC
>CACKRE030004526.1:91159-107044 GCA_902602495.3 Ectocarpus sp. CCAP 1310/34 | reverse complement strand
CGGGGAGCAGAATCTACAGCAGAGCTCACCGCCCGCGATCAAATCGCCCTGAAACAGTTTGAGGCAGGAATAGCCAATCTGGGGAAATCTAGCAACTTGTCTAGCTCCTAGCTGCAGCATCCGATCGCGATGACACGCATATGCTCGTGACGCTGCTGATGAGACCTTCAATTTGCGCCGCTTCTTGGAAGAGCCCGCCCCCTACTTCCCAAGAAATGGCAAGAGGCGTCTGGACCCGAAATTTCAATTTTTTTGGCTCCCGCTCTCAATCGTATACTCCGCTCTCAATCAGGCGAAAACCCTGTTCCGAGCGAATATTACGTGCCAACTAGAAAAAAAGAAAAGGCTACGCCAACATGCATCTCTAAGTCAAGATGCAGCCAAAGACCCCACCAAACATGGTATTCGTCACACGTGATATAGGAGGAGGTTAAAAAGTATTGAGAAGACACCAGCACAGCCGGCGCCGTCCACAACAGATAAGTGCTAACCGCCCGCGCCCCACGCACCCACGTGCCGGCTACCTAGCCATCCTCACTAGCTGCCGCCGTTTCTTTTCTGATTTGGGCCCTCACGGTCGTCGCCCGGTCCCGCAAGAGCTGTAGGTCTTCTTCGTCAGCGTCCGAACCCAGCTCCTTCTCCTTCCTGATGTCCTCCTTGATTTCCTGGAGTTCTTTGCGGAGCTTGGCGATATATTCGAGTTTGGCCGCCTTGTTCTCTAACCCCTCCTTCGTGTCGTAGAAGGATGTCGGGGCGTCGGCGTACGTGGGTGCGGACGACGTTCCGAACAGGGCGTCAAGGCCGAGCTCCCCCTTCACCGCGGACATAGCGACCTTCGCCGTGTTCTCGATCTGCGCGTCCTGCTTCTTCTTTTTCTTCTGGTGGCCACTGACGCCCACGTTCCTCTCCCTGGATTCCACTTTCGCGACCTTCCGCTTACTAACATCCGCCGAAGTGCCCTGGGCACCACTGTGTCCGTCTCCCCCGGTCTCCACCCCCGTACTCTCCCTCGCGGTGCCGTCGGGGAGCATCTGATCGCACACGGCCAGGATGTCAGGGCACTTCTCGGCCGTCAGCCCGAAGTAGTATGTGTCTAAGCTTTCTGCTTTTTCGGGGAGGGGTCGGGATTGGATGTGGGGGGGGAGGGCGGGGGGGCGAAGTAGATGATCAAGCGCAAGCCGAGATTTGTCAGCATTCGATCACAAACGTCAAGAGGAACTTTGCGTTGTTTGGCGTTGACTACCGTCTAAGGTTAGTTCTGGGCCCATGGATGCACAAACCTACATGCTTTTCGACGCAACACGATGGGGAGCACGCGCCAGGATGGAGAGGCCAAACACAAGCACCACACACGCACGCGCTCGCGAGCATTCAAACACTAAATACCCCGTGCACCTCGTCTACCCTCAAACATACACAAGGCTCGTTTTGTCACTGCACAACAGAAACAACATGTTCAGGCCGGAGTATTAAACCCACCCTTGCAGAAGGAAAACATCTCTCCGTTGCTGCCAGATTTCTTGAAGTTGGAGTACATTTCGCCGTGGTCCTTGAAGAGGTCGGTCCTCATGGTCGCGAACTTCTGGAAGCTGATGTCCGGCTGGTGTACGACGTTGGGGTTGATGCCGGCGCCAAAGATGTTGCTGTCGTCCGCGAAGGCACTGGGCACCTGCAATGTTACGTTGTTGGCACAAATACAGGCAAGGGGGGGGCGCTTGCGTTTCGATCCTCTACCTTTACCTTGGTTCGCCAAAATGTGCACAGCAAAGAAACACCGAAGGTTTGCCCTCGGGACCGCAAGTGGTATGCGGCGTGCATGCAGGTGCCAATCACAAAAATGTACCGCCTCGTGCAGGCCACAACGGAGGATACCACCGCCACTACACCTAGATCAAACTGGAACATGCAAAAAAAATTGAGAAAGCACCTCACCTTGAACTTTTCGTCCTTGAACGCCTCCCAAATCTCGAGATGGATGTCCCGGGTCGTCCCCTTCTGCTTGGCGTCCAGCTCCTTCTTGCTCAGCTGCAACCTACTGGCGCCAAACCTCTCCCTGAACTGCGGATGCATCAGAAGTTCACAAAAGCGAGGGACGCAGTGCTTGCTCTTCCTCCGCTGTCCGATGCCCTCGCCCCGCCCATCGGCGCGATCTTCCTCCTTGATCGCCGCCATGATGGCGGCGACCGTGTACGACTTGCCATCACAGTCGTACATCTTGTTCGGCTCGGGGCTGAGCCCACTCCGGATTGCAGCGCGTACCGCTGTGATGAGGTTTTGAGGAACTCGTTGCGCCTCCGCGCTAGATGCTGGCGGCTTCGATGGTGGCGTTCCACCTGACAATACCATCAGCGCCAACGAGCGGGGGATGGGCAGGGCCGTGTCGGAGGTTGTTCATACATTACACACCCCTATGCATCCCTCGGTACAAGCTCGCCGAAAACCTGGCTGGCGAGGGCTTCCTTGCTTTTGCAGCATTTGACACTTACGGTAGGGTTGGACACTGCGCTTCCGTGTCAGGACTGCTTGTTCGCAGAGCATCTACTGTAACTCACTTCCTCGACTGCTTGCGACTCCTAGGAATTGGTACGACACATGCCGTGCCTGGATCGGAGCCACAAGGCATCGCCTCCTCTCTTTTTCTCTCTCACGCCACGAAGAAAGAAAAACTGCTGGGATGGTATCGTCCAAAAATAAATCTGTTGTGCGGTTGCTCCCCGCTGTCGAAACACAGCACGCTTTTTCTCCCAAAGGCAACACCGCAAAATCACGAACGTAGGAAAAGCAACACATTTCGACGGAGCTACCCAGGTCCCATGCAAGCCTTGAAAGAACAGGCTCGTGGCAACACTACCACGAGCATTGTCTGGTGATCATTGGGTCTTCACCTGTTGCCTTGTCCTCCAAGTCAGCGAGATACGGACTGCTCCTGCTCATGACGATGTCGAGCTGCGTCAACCCCGCTGCCATCTTGTCTGTGTCTTTTGACCTCGAGTAGCCGCTGAGCCTCCGCAGTGCGCAGGCTTCCCTGAGCAGGTAAGCCGACCACTTGTTGTAGCTCTTGTTGCGGTTGCGATTCAGCGAGCTTTGAAGCTGACGCATGGTCCTTGCCACCGACTCGACCGCCGCGCTGCTGCCAGCTCGGCTCAACCGGCCCCCGCCAGCTCCGCTCGAGCTTCCCCCGCCAGCTCCGCTCGAGCTGCCTCCGTCAGCTCCGCCTGCTGCCCTGCCGTGTTGTCCGCCACGGTCATCGTCCTCTGACTCGCTGTCGCTGTTCCCTGAGTCGCTGCTTGATGAGCCGACACGGATGGACCCTCCGTCGGACGTAGAATTGAAACCTGCGTCCTGGAGGATGGCATCCACTTCATGAGAACAATGGTCCGCCGCGCTTCTTGTACCCGTTCTCTGCTGCGCAGAAGCAGTGGGCGCCACGTGACCGGGCCCCCCAGCTACGCCCTCGCTCTGCGTGTTGGTGTCGGAAGCGCCTCCCGTGTTCGAACGAGCGGTCCCCTTGAAGCCAGGCAGAGGGTTCGGGGTGCTGGACAACAAGCCGCCACCGCCGACAGCAGCCCCGAGAGACCCGTTGTGCTGGTATTTCGCCGGGACTTTGGTGTGACGACCACGCAGGGTTGTCGTGGTCTCCACGCTGTTGTCCATGGTGTCGATATGCGGGCTGTGTGTGGTATATCGCTTGCGTGTTGCTGCACGTGTCACGCGCGGCTCTTTCGTTTTGGAGCAACTCCACATCACAGCAAGTCACAGTGTTTAAAATGATTCTTTTTGCTTCCAAACTTTTGTAACAAAAGTTTGGAGTTTTTGGAACGAAAGTTTGGAGTGTTTAAAACGGCCCTTACAAACGGCTATTTTGCGGCAGTACTTCCACAACCTGACTGACACCCACCCAGACTACCGCCCAATGGGCTTGTCCTGAAGAAGGTGGAAACGTGGTCAACGATGCATCTGTCAAACAGAAGTATGTGAGCTGCATATGCTAGGTGCAACGAAAAACTCCGAAAAGGACTCAGTAGCGACGAAATCAAACATGCCCTCGGCTGAAATGATGCCTGACCTGACAGCCTCTGGCAGCGAGGTCATGATCCTGTCGACCGCCCATCGCGACTGATTAACAAACACAGTGTTTTCACACGTGGGTCATCTTCTTTTGCTCTGGCGATCGCCCAAAGTCTGTCCTGGTAGGGTGGTACACTGCAGTAGAGTTATGGGTGGGGGTTGTGTTTGTGTGGCATTTCTGGTGGTGAGGGTGGAAGGGAAGCGAACATGACGATTGATTACGGAACGGCCTGGATCTTATATTTGGAATACCGATGTCGAAGTTGTTAGATCATAAGTGCGTACAGTTGGACCTAGTAGCGATGGCCCTGTCGAATGTCCACAGGCACGCTCTACATGTAGATACAATTTCAACTACATCCAATGACGATTTGTCCGGGAGCCTAGCGCAGAGAAGTCGTCACTCTGTACTCTACTGGTGATTACAGGGTGAACGGTCGGCCTATGCTTGCCCGCATGGATTCGAACGAGCAACTGCTCCGCATCCCTTAGACTGGGAAAATATCGCGAACGGTTAGTTTATTATTGTGTGATGCATGTGACTTTTCTAAAACGTTAGGTATCAGAAGGGAACTGGGATAAACTACTCCGTACGAACCATCACCTCATGGGACTCGGCCTACAGCAGTGAAAGTCCCGAGTGACCCTCATGAAGATCTCGTGCACAACAATGAACGTTTTCGTAAGATTTTCAATAAATGAGCTCGTCGTGTTATAATTGTGTATCTGAGTGTCCGTGGACTGAGGCCCAGACCAATGCTTTAGTCCCCAACAGGGAACGGCGAAGACGTTAAGGCCTCTCGGAGCAGCCTGAATTGCCCATGAAAACGTTCGCGGACGTGCCCACCAATGTCCAGTCTGGACTTGCTTGTGGGTGTGCCCGTAAGGGCGGCAATAGAGAGGCAGGAGCGCCGGGCGCACCGTTACTGAGTCACATTGTCGCAAAAAACACACGATGAATGTGAGTAGCCTGGACGTATATTCGCTTCCGAAAGCCAACAGCCATAGCGGTTCCACAAAGCGACAATGAAGCCATCACGGTTGTCCGCTGAATTCTCAGTGCCTGCAAGCCTCTTAAGCTCTAGAGTACGCATGAGAGCTTTCATCCCTTCGCAGGGCAGGCCTGGCAACGGCTCCCAACACACATTCACAGAATTCGAGCACCAGTCCCCTATCGCGGGGGACATTCGTTAGCCGCTTCAAATCAGACGGTGGCAGATCAGATGAGCGCTCGACGGTACGCGCTGGCCTTGCGGTCCGTCATGATGCGAAAATGCCCCCGAGACAAAGCAACAAACTGCAACCCGCAAATGACAATGATTACCACAATATATCACGTTGATCGCCTCAGATATGCTTGATATTGATGATATCTGAATCTTGCGCACGTCGGCGATACAGATACGCAAGGTGCTCGAGACGAAGCACACGTTTGGTATGGTGTCCTAATCAAATAAATCAAACAAGACAGGTGATCAAAAAGGCCCGAACAAAACTTGTCATCCCGGGGATCAACCACCACCCCGTTTGATCTCTTTTGCCGGTTGTTCGCTGTTGCAAGGCGCCGCCATAAGCCAAACATCGGGAACGTGCGCAACACATGAACAAAGACACCATAAACATTGGCGGGGGAAGAGCACGTGGTTTCCCCCACTCGTAGGACGCCCTCAACTACCTTAGAGCTCCAGCGCTTCACATAAAAAACACCTTGTCTCCACTGAAGCAAAACGACGAGATCGTCACACCACCACAGCGCCCCCCGCTGTTCCGAATATTAACAAGGAGATATCTACAACGTAACAGCTTGGGCGGTATGCTAAGGATTGAACGGGAGAACGTACGGATAAAAATTACAGAAAAAAGCGCCATGCGCAGAACGAATCGTTGAAAACCCGTACACGCGGAGTCGGCTCCGCGTCCGTTCCTCACCACCTAGCCTGTCGCACACTGCTGTGCTGATGGCACACCCAACACCTTCTAAAAGCGCATCATGCAGAGGTGCCACAGGATGCTAGATGGACGTTAGATAAGGGTAGTCCTGCTGGGTACGTCATTGAAAAGTCAACAGACGGCAACACCCGGCGATGAAACATACATCTGATCCCCGTCCTGTGTGAGGATATCCCGACACGACCCTGTCCATGCCACAGTCTTGGGATGCCCTGGAAAAGGAAACGACCACCTGACGTTATCTATCGGGACCGGTAGACGACGACGGCCGCCGCAGCATTGGCCGTGACGAGTCAGTGCTGGACGTTCTCCTGGGGTTCGTGGCCGTCACACCGCCGTTTCCGCCACCGGTGCCGTTGCCGTACTCTCCCGAGGACGATGGCGACTGAAAACTTCCTCCGGGNGCTAGGTCGTTGGTGGCATAGCGGTCAGAATCGCAAACCAATCAGTGGTAGACGCGCATAAGGGTGCACAACCGCTGTTACGAGCTGAATTGCACGACCTGTAAACCATAACACTCGTACAGGCACAGCAACAAACTTGGGTTTAGTCCATTGCTCAGAACCAAGCGCCCCGTCTGAGCCGTCGTGTGGCATTCAGTACAACGCTATATCGCTGTCTCACTCCTCCTACCAATGTTTAGAACCTTCCTCTCCTGTTCTGAATCAGTGTGCGGGATACAAGTCGTTCCCACTGGCAAGCTGAGCAAGGAATATCGACCAGCTGGACAGCGCCCGAAACGATGTTCGATTTCCAGTGCAATAACAGCTCCTTTGCTTGCGCCTTCCGATTTCCTCCGTCGTCGATGGACGCCGGGGTGCGTTTCGGACTTCTTCTCCTGAGGCAGAACAGGCTCGCGCTGCCGCCGGCGAGCGGTGACTGGACTTGAGCGACACCAAACGCTTGGCAGCAACCACGATCAGCCACCGCCTCCTCGAGAACTTGGGGATTGAGCAATAACTGCACGTTACGCGAACCCCCTCCCCTCCGATCGGGACTGACAAAACACACCAAGCTTGCAACACTATTGCATGCCCGAGGATTGCCCCATTGTCAACTTCGCTGCCGTCAAAATCAGACACGGCGGTTCATGACATCTGCCAGGGTACCTTCGAACAAGGCCCACCCTCGTCTCCTCACCACGTCATATCCAACCCACCGTAATGTACCGCGGGCAGTTGAAAGACAGCTGCCTTCCCAGTATCGTCGAGCTCTCTGGCGGTCTCCGAACCATCACCACAGGCCGCCCATCCACCCCGCATACCCCGGTAGAGCCCTGCAAGAATATCTTGAGCGACGGACGCGACGTGTTTCTTCGTCCACCCAGACGCCACCGGATGCAGGCGGTGGCCCAGCGTATTCTTGTTGTCAGCGAACACCTGCCGTCGACGGGGAGGAGGGCTCGTTAATAGTGCGTACGCGAACGTCGCTAGGGCTTTGCAGCCCTCGCACGAAAATCACCACGCATTTCAAAAATACATAGGGACGGAAGTGATCTCGACGTGGGCGCCGCAAACATGGCACCATGGCGTGAGGAGGTTGGAATAACGTACAGGTCTGCATTGGTGTGCGTGAGGGCGGAGCCATGGGGAAACACCCTTCGCAATACACGAAGGGGGTATGTCGGCCCCGTTGGGAGATTTCTATAATTTTGTATTTTCCACTCGTCACGTTCATTCGGCAAATTGCGCGTCCACGTTTCTTCGCACCGTCCTGTCATGCCTCTCTCACGGAGGATCTGCGATTGGGTACGTAACCCAGAAGAGATCGTCCGCGTTGCACGTCCAATCACCTGTGGTGGGCTCCATGGGTCATTCCATCCGCAGAGCTTACGAGCGCGCGTTTTTCTACACGAAAATACTTCCTGCCGTTGGTCTCCTACCCAACAGAGTGAGAAATCAAAGAAAGTCATGCTACATAGCTTAGGGCCTGCGGTATTTACTCTCTTCCCTTTCAAACACCCTGAGAAGGGTGCTCTCGGCGAGGGAAGTTAGCGTCGTAAAAGGAAACAAGCAGACACGTATCGCGTACACGAAACTGGGGTTAGGATCTGCTCCGGTTTGTCGAGCCGTTTGCCGTGAGTGCGGTACCCACCAAGACATGCCGACGAAGGCGACGAACGACTGGAATATGGTGTCCTCGCCGTGCATACCACTTACAACTCCTCGGTAGGCCTTGACAACAACGACAGAGTGCGCGAGCGCCGGGGGAATCATTCGAGATTCGGCTGAAAGGCAGCGGGGCGGGAGGATACGACAGACTACATCTTCTCCTTGCGTGGGGAGGATAGGGGGGGGGGACCAAGGGTCGGAGGATACCCCAGAAGACGAACCATTCCCGGCATCGTTAGGGCCCGAGCACAGGTTCTTTGAGACTCATTACGTTGGTAGTGCTGCAGCATAGGTGTCTCCGGCTTGTGTTGGAGTGCGGGCAGGGCGATTTACTTTGTTTCCTTGGGTTTTCGCAGAAAAGTAATACTTGCATGGGCGGGGTCGGACGACTGTGTTCGAAAAAAAATGTGTTGATTCTTCTCCTTGGTACCGCGGAGCTCCAATGATTCCCCTCAAGAATACGGAACAAGACGTGCAGCATCGGCGACAGAACGATCCATCACTTTCGGGATGATAACCCGTTCCAACACTATCCACCCTCATTCAGTGCCACCGAAGCACCATGATCCATGCTACCACTGCCACAACCTGGCGGTTGAAACACCAGCTGTGGTGCCATCACATACCGAAGCCGCACGCAAGGTTTTTGTCAGCAACACAACTTGCGAAACGCGAGGACGAGCAACTCTTAGCCAACAACTACAGCAGCAAAAGACAAAAAATTTAAACACCACGACCAATACCAACAACAACAACTGTACAAAGCACCATACCTCGAGAAGGATAGCGATCACCACGTTCAGCAGCAACACCACGCCCAGGACCTGGTACAGCACCACCACCACCGGCCCGACCGTGGGCTGCGCATCCAAGATCTGCGGGTAGAAATTCTCGGACTCCCCGAGGGAGATGCGGATCACGCTCCGCCACGCATCCTCCAGGGTGGAAAACTCTTTCGTGCTGGACCCGACGAGAAGCCACGTGAGGGCGGCAAACGCGAGGACTACCTGGGGAAAGCGAGGGGGAAAAAGAAAGAGTTAGCCGGGTTTCATCCCAGTCTGTTGCTTTCTTGCGTAGGCACTCATGTGGGTCTCTTCGCGTGTATGCACGTATTTTTCGTCCCCTTGTGGAGACTTTGGTGTCTAGCTATAGGTGCTTTGGTAGATTTGCGATACGCCGTTCGATACGTTCGAACGTCGGGTCGTCAACGGCCGGCCGCATACGATTCGAAACTTAATCATTGCTTTCCTGGTGGGCACGAGAGAAGGGAGAAATCTGCCGAGCGTGTTGGTGGCAACAAGACCATGCCGGACACAAAAGGAACGGACATGGTAGTCTTGAGTCCCGGTGCATATCAATGTTGTGTTGTTACATTCGTCTCTGCGGGTATTTCAATACAAGCAACAGCTTTCAAAAGCAAAAAAATCCCTGTCTTCACCTCGACCCACAAAGAAAGCGGGCTAAACGCGACCGCACCGAGAGGCTAAAGACGACCATTGACCACGACGACCACATATAATACGCCACCAACAGCGTCGTCAGTGCTACCACCAGCACCAGTGCCCCAAGAAACCTCTCGTCCGGCAACGGTGTCAGCCTTACCAGGAAAAACACGAACAGGAAGTGGTCAAGGTGGGTGCTCGCTCTGCTCAGGGTGTCGGTGACAATGCTCATGCGCTTGTGGAACGTGAGCATCTGCGTGGAGCGGAGACGCGTGGTGGAGCCAAAAACAGGAAGAAGGACACGGTTGCCGCAGGCTATTCAACTATGTCCCGCGTCAGCAGAAGGCGAAAAACTGATCAGAGCAGAGCCGAGAACCACGCAACGTTTGAGGTCCAAACTCAGCGATGGAAACAGAAGACTTGCCCTTGAAATACTCCGTCCTCGCATAGAGCACAGTTGACAAAAAACATCACCGTTTCCTCCATAACCTGATCTCTTGACTACGTGCCACGAACATCGAGAAGAAAAAAAACAAGCAGATACAAATGTAGGCACCCAACAGATGTATCTACGTACGAAGCTAACACACCACACGACCTCCGTAAAACCCCATCACGAGCGCCGCCATCGTGGGCGACGGCGATTTGTTCTCTCCGAGCAGCGCGCCTATTTACTCAAAGAGATTGGACTTTAGTCTGTCGAAATTCTTCAAAGCGCCCGGGCACCCGCAGCGTCACATTTCCCTGTACATTTCTCCGATGACGGTTTCGAGAGCAACTGTTCCAACTGTCCAACCAATAAATATTGACGTGTTTCAACATACTACTACAACGGACACCCTTCGGATCAATGCTCTTCGTCGTATTTTGGATAGATACTTGCCTGGAATATCCAGCGGTAGAGTCCACCCAAGGTCGTGAGGAGAAAAATGATGTGGAGCGCCCACGAGAACAGAGCCGCTTCTTGGAGAGCCAGAACCTGCCCAGTTAGCTGCGCCAATCATCGTCGCAATATTGGACGTAGCGCGCGGACAAACGGCAAAATGATAGGATTTTGGGTTCAAGGGCGATCGATCGGTCTCTGAGGACAAACAACGGTTTCAATGCAAGCCAAATATCGTCGGTTGCGCACGCACTGAGCTGCATTCGGTTGGCTGCCCCACTTGCAAGTTGGAGAGCTTCGGGCACTTCCACGGCCTCTGCTCGTTGGGCAAGCCTTTTAGGACACAAAATGCACGCGCTCTATAATTCACTACCATGTTTCGATGATGACCGACGACCGCCGGTAACGATTCGACCTACAGCAGTTACTATTTTAGCTGATACGTCCCTTCAGTGGAGGAGGGCGGAGGGATCGACGAGTAAGGCAACGTTGACCGAGGCTACAAATAACAAGAGAGAGTTAAATATGCTCGAGGATTCTGAGAGAACATCAGCCTTGTCGAACAAACACTCCAAAGCTAGGTCGCCTCGTAGTATATGGCAGTGCGAACAAATCCCACTTTTTGCCGGGGCCAAATTCGACAGGTTGCTCCATCGAGAATGGTGGCGCCGGTGAACCTGCATGCCAAATTTTCCAAACATACCGCGTCTAGTACCGAACCCTCTTCGCCCGTGTTTTGAAGAACCACATCGAACGCTATGACCTGTCCCAGAGATGCCCAGCCCTGCCCGAAGAGATCGTGAGGATACGGGGCAAAGATGGTAGGGCTGTGAGGAACACCCAGGGTAGATGAAATTCGAATGTTGCTTCAGGAAGGACCGACGGCTATGATGAACGTTGCGGGGAGTGGCGCCCAAGGGATGGATACCATGAAACTGCTCTTACCCATGCGGCAAGTAAAAACGGGAAAGACGCAAGAGCAAACACGAAGCCAAGTATCACCACAGGTGACAGCCGTGTTGCGCTTTCGAAAACGAAGCAACGGGGAGGGGCGCCTGCCTCACAACTTACCAGCCACATCAGAACGTTGAGGATGATCAGAGTGAAAAACGTGAAGCCGCAGCAGCAGTGACATTTGTTTCCTGCGAACCCAAAACGGAGAGGGCAGAACAGGGATTTGCAGAGCTTGAGGTGCTGGCACAAGCCCGGCGGGGGAGCCGGGCTTCTAGCGGTCAAATGCCCCGCATCGCGTGCTGTGCACCATGCGGGAAAAAAGTTGAATCTGGGTGGACAAACAATGCGGTCACGGTGACGTTTTCACCACCTTCGTGCCGTGCAATATTGGGATAACTGCATCTGGATGTGATCCAACGGAACAACAACAAGGGATCGCCGTGTGTCGATAGCACGTAGGCGCGTCAACCGCTGTTGACTCCAACGCGGCCCAGAGCCAGGACTGCTGGAGCCCGCCACCGACGCAGTTACCACCGTGCCAAAGAACAGAAACCAAAACTCACGCTTGGCCTTGGCGCGCCTGGCTCGATACCACTTCTTCGTATCGTGCCGGATCATGGCCAGTGTCATGCACACAAATATTAACCCCAGGATCCACCGGATCCTGAGATGACCGAGAATGGTAGGCAGTCAAGCAGGGGGAACAGCAGAAAGGGAGACGGTCTTTGTTTTTCCATTCACGTGGCAGCGTGAGAGAGAGACGATGAATGACAGCGAATATGACTGAGCGGCAACGAGCGAGAGAATGGGGGAGAGAACGAGAGTGGCATGTGACAAACACGCGTGAGGGGGGCCGCAGATTTGTCGGGACGTGCGGTACAGGGGATGTGGTACACGGGCCACGGTTGCGGATTTCATCCGTGACACGAGGCAAGACTCAAGCCGAACGAACGCGTTCAAGCACCCAGTGACAGAAAGCTTCATGTGAGGGACGGAGTGAACCTGCCGATGTGAACACAACTTCTACTGCAGTGATCTTGCTGCTGTTGCTGCTGCTATTGCTGCTGCTGCTGCTGCTGCTGCTGTTGCTGCTGCTGCTGCTCCCACTCGTGTTGTCGAAGTTTCTACTACGGCGGCCGCTACTAGCCCTGCCTCTACTGTCGAATCTGCGTCTCATACTGAACTTGTCATTTCCCTGCCCTGCGTTTCCCGTCAGAATGTAGGCCGTCACGAGCTCGTTCGCCTCTACTTCACCCCCTGCGGAGGTACAAACGAGCCAGAGAACATAAGACCGAAAAAAAGGGTGGCGGGAGCTTCTTGTTGGTGGTGTTCATAGTGGTGATGATAATGCAATGTGATGTGTTCGTTGCTGTCGTTTAATGCTGATGCTGCTGCTGCTGCTGCTGTTGATGTTCGTTGTTTTGTCCTATCCTCACTTGAACGCTGCTCCGACGTCTGTACGGTTGTGTTCCCCCAAAGACTACTCACGCGATTTTGTTCAATCCACCGCAAAACCGTCAGTCCGCCCGGTAAAACGAGATCCGCATACATATCGGAAAAAAATCTCAAGTGTGTGCCGACACAAGTATGCCAAAATAGCGTGCTAACGAGCTGTCTGTGTTTTCGAAGACCGGGACATGATCTCTGGCGTAATTTCATGCTTCCAAGGGATCTTGTGCGACTACTAGCAGTTGGAATCCAACACACGGAAGCAATGACGGTGGTGCTTCCTGGCAATTTCGGACCATAACAGACAAAACTCAACCTACGAAAAATTTCGAAGGGATCATGCTTTGGTGAGTCGTCCACGCTGACGATGATACTACGCAAACCATCAAAATAGCAAACGGCGGTACTTTTCGACGCGAAACTCGTGACAGAACGCGAAACAGTTTCGCCATCTTCACTTGCTACAGCACACTATCTCTGTACACCGGTAACAACGAGAAGTAGTACAACGGTTCAGCAACCAAGAGACACCAACGCCGAACGATGCATCTCCAACGCTCTACAGCATTGATGAAACATTAATATTTCCGGCAGCGCTAACTCGGCAGAGGCGCTCCTGCCAGCTGGTCGGAAGGACACCTTGCTTGGCGTGGTTAGAGCAGTGTGCCATGTTGACAGGGTCAGAGTCAAACAGCAGCTCGACCTGTTCAACCGAAACCCGCACCGGTGTGGAAGCCTTGGGCGATGGTCATGGAGCTTGAGCAACGGCAACTAGAGTTCAGGGGGATTACACTATAACCCGATGTTGAGGGAACTAAGGCAGAATTTACCTAGAACCTCTTTGAACAGAACCCGCTTGCCGACGATTGAATCTGATTCCGTCGTTGATAATACCAGAGCTAACATTCGCCATACCACACAAAGCAAAAACCGGTTAACCCGATCGAAAGGGTGCCCGATGTTGATGAAACCA
The DNA here is from genome assembly GCA_902602495.3 of Ectocarpus sp. CCAP 1310/34. NCBI lineage: Eukaryota > Phaeophyceae > Ectocarpales > Ectocarpaceae > Ectocarpus > Ectocarpus sp. CCAP 1310/34. The sequence continues at coordinate 93,214 of CACKRE030004526.1, read as the reverse complement.
TGCGCAAATATGAACCACCACCGTAACACCAAACAAAAAGCGAGAGAGTGCACCCGGCCTTGACAGAACCGACCCAAAGGTACGGAATACTACCAGACTAAAACCAAAAATGCCCTTAGAGCACGTGAACCCGGGTATGGCAGTATCAGAGCAACGATACCCCGGTTTACCAGGAAAACAGTATCGACGCCACGCCGTCGAAAGCGGGCCCAATTCGACAGACCAAGAGCAAGAGACCTCATCACCAGCCAAACCAAATTCCGCTCAACGCGATGGATCTCATCCCATTGATGGGAGTAGAGAAAAGCCAAACCACAACCTGAACGACTCAAATCCGCATACCGTGATCGAAAGTGAAGCCGATGTTGACAGAGCCGAAGGCCGACCCCTGGTTCCCGTTGTACGTCACGAGCTGAACATTCACGGAGCGAACCTCGTCCCGAGGGATCACGTCCAGATCTTCCATCACCAAGAGGGTGCAGTACCCAAAGTTGAGCTGTCATTCATGGTGGGAGCCATGGTGCGCGTGTATTTACGAGTAAGTCGATCGTGCATCAACATGGCAAGGCAAGTGGGAATCGGGGTATCTCTCCGGCAGTCGGGTATCACATGGTCTTCGTCTTGTGTAGAGGAGAGAGGTGAGAGGGTGACAACATGCAGAGAGACTTACAGACAGTTGGAGCTTCTGTGAGCCCCGTATCAAAGGTCCATGTCTGCCCGTGTGCGCAGTCGTGGTTGCAGAGCCTGGCAAGGCCCGATGTCGTCGGCTTACATGGGCTTTGGGCAGGCAAACACTCACCGAGGTGCCTGTTCGAGCCAGCCGAAAAGCAACCGTTTTTCATCGCTGCGGCGCGTACCCCCTCCCCCCCCCCCGGCTAGGAACTGTCGAAGCCTCCTGTACTCTCCTACGTGCTTCGTTAGTGTCGAGCACACACGATCCTACAGTATGCACAGTAAAAACAGCCAGCGTCGCGAAGGCTGCGGGCGTACCTCACAGGGCGGCATGTGAACAGACGCGTCATGTTATCTACTTCCTCAGCAGCTTCGGCGACAGTCTGAGAGGCTGTTGTCGTTGTTCTCTTCACATGAAACATCGTGCCTTCATGTGTCTGTACTGATCTACCACATAACGCGGTCAATTTCCCGTGGTCACAGGCAAACTTCCCCCTAAAAGTACACTCGAATAAAATGCACCCGAAGGGGCCCCCAAACAAAAAAAAACAGAGACATATATTCTCACTCTTATATGAGATAGGAATGGAGCTGAAAGTCAACATCACGGCGGACCGGAGAAGTAAACCCCCTGGTTCAATCTCGGTGCCGGCGGGTTGTTGTGAGTGCTGCCCACAAATGTCAGGGCCTGCTGCCCCGTATCCACGCAAGAAAGGGAGTTTCCCCACTACTCGAATGCAGACGTGGTAACACTTGTCGAGTGTGCCGTTTACTCACCCCAGTATTGAAGCCTCCGGCGTCGAGGAGCACAGGGTATCCAGATGCCACTGAGAAAGGCAGTGGGTCAGGGTAGGCAGGAGGTTTAGCACCAGAGAAACCATGAATCACGACAGGTGCGCCAAAGCACCCCAAACGTTCCCTCGCGGCGAAGTCTTGACGGACCAAGCAGTCAACCCGGAGGTAGCCAAACTGTAGCAGGTACTCCTGTAGCCCCGATTGGTTGAGCGGTCTGCGAAGAGCCGGCGCTACAAACGTGGCTCCGATCTAAGATACAAGGGTGGTGTTACAAAGGCCTCTGACCCTCCTACACCAGAGCCCTCTCTTATCCCGGTAAGGGGGTACCGAGCTGCATATAGCGGGTCGAGTCCGTGACAACAGATTTCGACCCCATCATATCGGAGCCCCATCGTACCAAGTACCTTGATGACTACAAAGAACAGCGAGTGAGCCAGCTTTATCAGCTGGTGACTACAAGGAACAGCGTGCGAAGTCACGAACCTCCGCTGTAGACCATTTGTTCGTCGATTCTGAAGGATCCCCATGGCTGTGGAGGGGTATAAGTGCTTTTGTTGGTGCCCTCGTCGGCTAGACAGATATCGTAGT
>CACKRE030004526.1:48529-72423 GCA_902602495.3 Ectocarpus sp. CCAP 1310/34 | reverse complement strand
CGCCGACGGCCAGAAAGGCCCGCGCATCTACATTTTCCCGCCTGACCCCATCAGTGCCGACCCAACTCCACCACCACACGCACGCCTCGCGGCGGATGCGCAGCAGCAAGAAGGTTTCGGTCATCCCTTGAGGGTGAGTCTAGCCCTGCTCGCCAGAAAGACCCCCCCCTTCACTACAACCCATGTCTAAGCAAAAGCTTGTCGAGGAGCGAGGGGAAGAAGGGAGGTGTGAACAGGACATATCTATGGATTCATCGGTCAGTTTTTCAATCGGCGGATTCTAACCCACCAAACACTCTAAAAACAAGTGATTTTCGGCCCTTTTCGCCTGCTGCCACGAACGTGAGCGACTTCAACGCAAATCGCCACCGATGAAATCGTAGCTCTCCTTCTCAGCAAGACGACGCAACAAGCCACGCTAGAATCCATTGCGTCATCGTCGCGCAAAACGAATCCCCAGATCGGGTACTGATCGGGTACTCATGGGTACGTCTGGGAAGGAAAAATCGCCGGACTCAAGGAAAAAACGACGGCAAAAGTTCTCGAGACAAAACGAGATATGTGTCGAAAAACATGGTATGACGATCGAGGCCAGGGCGCCGCAAGCCAGGTTTGACGGGCTCGTGCAGAAGGCAGACGTCAAGGAGTTAGTTGACACGGAGCCGCGACGCCGCAAAGGCGAAGAAAGCTGACGCCACCCGCGTACAAAAGAACAAGGCGAATGCGGCAAAGAGAAAAGCGGAGAGAGTAGCAGCAGAAGAAAAAGAAGCAGCAGCAGCAGAAAAAGTTGAAGCAAGCAGGCAGCGAGAGCTACGCCAGGCAGCAGCACAAGCCGCAGAGGCTGAGCGCGAGAGCAGAGTGAGGGCGGAGAAGGAGCTGGCGAAGGAGCGCAGGGAAGTCGAGCGCTTGACGGAGAAGCTGTCGCTCTTGGCGGTTGAGAAAAGCGAGCTGGATATGAAATATCGGCAAGCAGGAGGGCGGAACGCAGCAAGAGGCCGTGGCGGAAACGCGGGAAGAGGCCGTGGCAGAAACGCGGAGAGAGGACGCGGCAGGAACACAGAGAGAGGACGCAGCAGCGCAAGAGGAAGGGGGGGGGCAGGGCGAGCTGGTAGGGGGCGGGGTGGTAGGCAGTCGCCTTAGGTTCGTGGGCGCGGGCGGGGGCAAAGCGAGCGCGGTGGTGGCCGGAGCACTTGGGATGATGTGCGAGAGTTTTTGTTTTTTTCGTGCGTGTGTTTTTTTTGCTGCTGCAGCTGCTGCTGCTGCTGCTACTTTTTTTCGGTGAAACGATTTTCGTGCCACGATCGTGCCACGGCGCAAAGGCTGTACCGCCAGCACTACTACAGCATTTTCTGTCGTTGCTGCGCCATCAGTAGCTCTGGCTTATGTACTTGCTGCGCGGTTCCTCTTCGGCCTCAGGCAGGCGAGGAAAGGTTGCAAGCGTGGGCAGTTCCCTTAACGGTGTGTTGTGTCAAATCAACTTTTTTGTTGGTGTTGAATAAAATGTGCCTCTGCCATCATCCATCAACTTCGGCGTTTTTTTCGTCATCGCCTACATTTGTGTCACGGCGCAAAGGCTCTACCGCCGGCGGTACTGCAGCTCTTTCTATCGTTACTGCGCCATAAGTAGCTCTGTATTGTACGCTAGCTGCGCATTACCTATTCGACCACGTGCAAGGAAAGAAAGGTTGCGAGCGCGGGCAGTTCCTTTTGGATGTTGTGTTGCTTCAAACAAGTTTTTTTTCGTGGTGATTCAAAAAAATATGGCTGCCTTCATCCATCTATTTCGGATCTCTTTTCGGCGTCGCCAACATTTGCCCCACGGCGCACAGGCTGTATCGCCGGCGCTACTGCAGCTCTTCCTGTCGTTGCTGCGCCATTAGTAGCTCTGGCTTATGCACGTGCTGCGCAATACCTCTTCGACCTCGTGTACGGTAGGAAAGGTCGCGAGCGCGGGCAGTGCCTTTTGGGTGTTGTTTTCAACGACTTTTTTTTTTCGTGTTGATTCAAAAATTCATCTGCCTTCATCCATCGCGTGTACACGAATGAGAGGGTTGTCGAGCATGCAGAGTGCCTCTGACCAGTAGTCCATGAACGGCGTGCCAAGCAGCTGCTGGGCGGCCCACTTGGAATGCAACCATCTAACCTCCTCCCATCGATCCTCAAGCACTTCTGCCCCCTCCCAGACGACCATCCATCGCGTTTCGGCCGGCCTGATGAACTTGCTCTTCCACCAGACGCCTCTCACCCCATCATACACAAGACGCTGAAATCGTTTCCACGAAATGCAAGAGGAGTCGGACTTGCTCGTGTTGTACCAGATAGATCCGAGCAGTGCCACGAGGTGCTGCTGTTCCCACTCGTGCCAGGAACCTTTGCCATGAGGGCCCATGAAGTAGTTACACTCCATCCCCGCGTTGATGGAGAAGTGTAGCACGTGAAGCAGGCAGCCGAGGCGGATAGCGAAAAGAGGTGGAAGGTCGCCACTCTCCTCCAACNTCCCATTCGGAACTGCAAGGTCCAAAATGAGTTCGGGAAGAGTGGGAAGCGTAGGCGCGTTCTGCGCATCTTCGGCGCCATCGGCCATGATTTGTGGCGCCGGTCAGCAGCGGGGATGTCGCAGATCTAGTTTGATCACGAGGGATCACACGCATCAACCCCACCGCCGTGTGTTGTCCGTGTGTTTGTTGTTGTTTGCGCATCCATGCCCCGCTCAAAAAAAAATGAAAAAATGCAAGCCATCGCAGCACATGTTCAGTCTGTTCGCCCTAGAAATGGACGCCGCTGTCAAAATTGGCCGGCTTTGATTGGCTTGGCAACGAAAAATAAAAGAAAAAAGTCTATTCGAAAGAACCTCCGCGTGACAGAATTTGGGCTCAAAAACAGGGTCAGGTCCAAGGCTGTAGTACCGCAAGACAGTTAGACAGTCGTCAATGCACTCCAGACCCGGTGCAATGCATGNTGCCGCACCAGCCCGTGAGGCTAGCTATGCACCCACACCTCGGCCGTGATACACACTACCATGGCGAGCCAGCTACAGTACCGCAAGACAGTTAGACAGTCGTCACTGCACGCCAGACCCGGTGCAATGCATGCTGCCGATATGGTGCATTTGCGCCCTTTGAACCGCAGCATACCGTTCTACATGCTCTTCTTGAGTGACACACCAAGTCGGCGTGACGAGGATGACGGCGATGCTGCGAGCAGCATAGATCTTAGGAGTGCTGCACAAGGCGGAGGCGGAGGTGACGGGGTTAGGGATGCTTCAAGCGGCGTGGGAGCGTGAGGAGCTGCTGCGCGTGCGTCCTGTGGACCGTGCTCCGGTGATGCGTCTGTCGCGGACGATCGACTCCGTTGATGACTACGACGCGTATCACTAAACCGCGGGGCAGCGGTAGTCGGAGGAGGAGGTCCTTGGCCTTCGTGCTGTGTGTTCACCGAAACTCTGGCGAGGGGAGCGGCCCTTGCCGGAGGACTCGTGTTGCCATGAACACCCGGCAACTGAACCGGGCCAGCCTTCTCATGCGGACGTTGACCTCCATCGTTCTCCATGATTGTTTAGCAGCGGTTGTGAGTGTAATGTGGTGGTAGCCTTGCGGTGGGGGTGGAGGCGGAAGGGCTGATNCTCGTGTTGCCATGAACACCCGGCAACTGAACCGGGCCAGCCTTCTCATGCGGACGTTGACCTCCATCGTTCTCCATGATTGTTTAGCAGCGGTTGTGAGTGTAATGTGGTGGTAGCCTTGCGGTGGGGGTGGAGGCGGAAGGGCTGATGAAGGTTGTGCCGAGCGGGACCAAGTCTGCTGCCGAAAAGAGCCGAAAAGGGGGCTCCGCCGTAGTAAAATATTGCGTTCCTGGAAGTTTCTGCGTGATCACGACCACAAAATTTCACTCGCATCTTCGCAACCTGTTTTCGAAATCAAATTTTGATCTCGTCTCGAACTTCCTGGCAACTTCGAAGATGAAATCCCAACACCAGTCCGCAAGCACCCTAATGAAAAATCAATTTAGACTAGACTATTTGTGAATGCCACCTCAGACTGTCGCAAATTGTGACGTCAGATGACGTGTCGGAGATCTACCTTCGGGGTGTTACCACAGATAGAGTCAGTGCAGGTTGGATGCTGAACCTTGCTTCAACACAAGGTTGATCCCCACCTGCCTCACACACACACTCGACTCAACGTTCCGTACATCAGCCTCTCCACCAGAGGTTGATCCGGTGTGTATCCACACCGCCCATCCCTAAGGGAACTTGCTCACACGCGAACCTGGAGACAACAGTCTCGTAGTAGTGGCGTCAGCGGCGTTACGTGTGTTTGTTGAGTTCTTGGTGCGGTGGTGGCACTACCTTGCGGCAGTTGCCATCATGGGTAACAGAAAAAAACCGAGTAGGAAACAAGAGGTCCACTTCCAGGAAGAGGAGGAGGACCAACAGCAGCTTGCTCACACGCGAACCTGGAGACAACAGAGTCTCATATATTTAGTAGTCTAATCGATCAGATTTTTCTCTTTTTCCCCTGCAGGCTTGGGTAGGCAGTGGAAGCGTGGAAGTCAGGAAGCCAGGTTGCACGTATGAATGCGCCCCCAAGGATGCAAGAACGTGAAAACAACACTCACCTAGTAGCCTAGAGAGGTCGAAATGAAATTCAAATCCACGAAGTAGTCTACAAGGTAAACGTGGTATATACGAAGCTTAGGGAGGTGCATGTCTAAACAATAACATGGTACTGCTGTAGTCTAGACTACAAAGTATTTCGGATCTTCATCTTCACTTGGTTTTAGACTCCCCTCCCTCCCGGCCCGCATTAACTGAAGGTGTAGGTACCGGCAGCACGTGTTGAAATGTTTACGTATTTCTTCGTGTGTGTGCACCCTGAAGCACCATAGCTATTACGTGTAGTCTATGTCTTTGGACCAACTGCTGACACGCTTCAGTTCGCGCAGGGTCGCCACGGAAAAATTATTACTCAACGTGTTACTGCAATCGTATCCACGTGGCTACAGCGTTGTTAGTAAACTTGATCGACTTCATAAGTCGCGAGGGAAGGGATTGCTGTAACCCTTCCCGCGATAAAACTATCTCAGGCAGGAACCGCAGGAGGGGGTCCAGCCCCCCCTCCTATGTGACCCCGGTTGGGTCGTCTAGCTAGTAGAAGTGGAGGATAGGGGCCAGAGGGGTAGACGACAGAACCCAATGATGGAAGAAAAAAAAAGTACGAAGAATAAAAAAATGAGCATTTGACGAAAAAAACATCCAACCGCCATCACAATCGCTCATGCGTACCGACTCACGGTTCGGGCAAACAGGCTAATGCCCTTGATCTATGTAAAGTCAATAGCCCACTATTAGACACCTATCTATGTACCTTCCGTCGCGTGCGACTACTGTGGCAGGGACGGCTGGACGAACTCTCCCGCGGGAACAAATGTCGGTCACGATACGCAACATGCGTACGATGATGACGGTGCGTTCGTCTCACGTCCTCGGTTCCCTTCTGGGGCTTCTCTACGGGACAACCATGTCTGCTGGCTTCACCTTCGGCGGTAGCTACGGGGGCTACGGGGGCTCAGGGATTACCTTCACGAGCAGCATCGGTAGCTGCTTGGTATCTTCTCTGGCAAGTTTGTTGTTGCAAAATAATTTCGCGTTGGTGCTTGATACAATGTATTGATGGGTAGTTGGTTGCTTTCCCCGCAGAGAACTAGAACGAGCCTCAAGAAAAATATGTGGCTTTTCGTGGTGGTGTGTGTTGTGGGTCTCAATTGGCATGGCATGGAACGGTAGAACTTCGGGTAGACAAAATAGTGGTGGTGCCCTGAAGTTCTATTGTCCTCGATGCCGATCAATTTGCTTGGGTGGTGCTTTTTGTTGGCTGATATCATGCACCAGGAACTGCCGATGCACCATAGTCTAGCCATCTCAAGATCAGAATCTTTTCTTCAGTGCGTGTTTCTCGTGTGTTGTTTTCTCCAACTCGCTCGTCTGACGCTGGGGTTCTCTGTCTCTAACGGTTTCGCTCCTCTTTTTCCAATCATTCCAGGGGGATGGGCTGTGCGACAGTGCCAACAACAATTCAGAATGCGAATATGACTTCGGCGATTGTTGCTGCTGCACCTGCGCGGGTACCTCTTGCGGGGTAGGTTCAACTGAACGACAGACGGCGACCTTTTCCAGGCTGATATTTTGAATATGTTTCTCGGAGTAGAGTAAAATCACGGGCGGGTTAATCACGTTAGGAAATAGGAAACATTGAAATTTGTTTATCCTCGAGTCATCATCTGCGAAGAGAAGGAGGATTGCTTTCCATTTTTTTAATTGACGGCGCTCGTTGTACAGGTTACTGGCCCAGCCGGGTCCACCAACGGCCGATCTCCAGCAGAAGCTGCCATTCGCCTCGCAACTTGGTGCCGATGTAAAAACAACCAGGGCCCAGAAAGCCGTCCACGACACTTGCATGGCCTATCCGGGGCTTGATGGCATGCATAAATTTCGGACTGGCCACTGCTCAATATTGCTTCTGTTTGAGAGCTGGGCACAAGAACACGATGCGTCGTTTGGGCAGCGTGCAAATTTAGCAGACTTGCTCCCCTTTGCTACCGGATCTGTTTGGCCCACAATCGCAACGGAATCAACCGAAGTAGTCAACCAAGAAATTGCGGTTGGTCACCCGCTCCATTGCAGTGGCGTAATCTCCCTGGCCCGTGTTCTTTCCGTTTTGTCTACGCCCTCACTCCCCTCGCAGGCTTTTGGGTATTCGTGCGTCGATCCTTACGGTGGGACATGCCCACCCTCATATTGCGAGGACTTTGACTCGGACGGTAAGCATGCTAATGCATGACTCATGTCGCACCGCTCAGTCGTTTGGCACCCATAGTCTGTTTGGCGGATCAGTCGACAACATTCCACTTCTCGCAACGATGCGTCGTCTCTATTGGATGACCTCTCAGGAACATGTTCAAATTCGACCTTGGTGGTAAACAACGAATGCGTATGCATGTGTACAGGTAGCTTGAATGCCAAAGGATTACGACATCGTGTATACCGCCCTGCGAGGGGTATAATGTAGTTGTCGCACAGTGCGAGACGCACGAGATGTGCCGGGTGCGTTTTATCATTTGAGGCCCAAATTCCTGTGCAGCGGTTGGGGCGTGTCGTAGAATCTGATGGCCGCAAAGCGTTCAACCAGCTGGCACGCCCGATGAACTGACCGGGAGTTGTATATGGGGCCAGAGCCTTGAACCTTGTGATTGAGGAGCATGCTGCGTCCGGCGGACCCCAGACAAAGTGTCTGACTGATACTGCACACTTCAGCACACAACGTTACCTTCGTTATCCCTGACCTCCACCTCGGCGCTCCCTCTGATACGTCGACATCAATGCCCTTTTTGTTGTCACCTGCCCTTTTCACGTCAGATGGAGGCATCACGTTTGACAGCAGCGACCCTTCACCGACGCCTGCTCCGGTTTCGCCCCCTATCGATCCCGTCACGCCTTCCCCTGTGACTCCGGCCACCGACGCCCCAGTGACCCCGCCTACGGACCCCGTCACGCCTTCCCCTGTGACTCCGGCCACCGACGCCCCCCTTACGCCGCCTACCGACCCCGTCACGCCTTCCCCGGTGACTCCCGCTACCCCCGGCCCCGTTACTCCTTCCCCCGTAACACCGCTTAACACCCCCGCAGTCACTCCTTCCCCGATGACTGCGCCTACTGGCACCCCCATCATCATTTCCCCCTCTACTGATGCCCCGGTGTCGGCGGGGACACCGGCTACCCCCGCTCCGAGCTCGGGCCCGACCGCTGGTGGTGATGCCACCACGGCTTCTCCTTCCTCGGTGGGAGACGGAGCTAGAGAGATCACCGCTGACGACGACGCGGCCGGCGGGGATGATGAAGCAACCGACAACGCTGAGGCGGAGGTAGCGAGTGCGGCGGTGGGGAAGTTCCCCGGCAAGTGGCCCGTCGCGAGCGGGCTTTTCGTGGCGTTTGGCGCGTCAGTGGTCGCGTCATGCACGGGGCTCACCTTCTCTATGGCAGTCTGATGCGTTGGTTGTCGTCATGGCTGAAGAACAGGACACAGCCCGCATGGACAAGAGGAACGACCTCCTGCCGACTATCCTTAGCGTGAGACGTATTGTAGCTCAACAGATAATATTTCCCGATGCAGTGAATAGCTGGGGTGGTCCGCCTAAAGAGTGTTGTATGTCGTTCAGAGTACTTTTGTCTGAGGTCAACCACCGGCAACGCTTTACAATGCCCGGATGGCGGATGGTTTGCGCTCATGTAGTAGGTAGTAGCCAAGCTCAATGTACCCGGTCTGTGTTCACCGACTGCAGCAAAAGCTTGTAGCATACGGTAGGTTGTGAGCGAGAGTGGAGTAGGCATCGTTGCACGGTACCGGCCAGCAGCGTAGCACCTAACGCGAGTGTGATGTGGTAGATAGAGTACAGGCCCGACGCTGTGAGACAAATATCACGGTAGCCTTGCTTAGTTGTGTGGTTATTGGCAGCCCCCAATACAGGTCGTTGAGCTTTGGGGGGGTGCAGAACGTTTGATGTCACTGCCTCGAGCTGTTGGCCGTGAGTTCCCCCAAGACTTGTGCAGCTGTTTGGAGCATTATTGACGTCATTCAAGCCAATCGACGGTGGTATTGGCGAGTTGGGGTGTAGAAAGGAACAGGCACGCCGGAAGGGCAAATCGCAACAGCGACGAGCCGGCGATGAGGGTCGTACCGTACTTAGGGACCGCTTCACGGGCCCATTTCGAAGGGGTGGGGTTTCTTTCGCCCATTACTTTCCATAAAGGGGTGATATGAAGTAGTCCTTGGGGGAGGTAGGCAACTTGTGTCCGGAACCATACGCATGCAAATCAGTGGGGGGGGGTTGGTTATATCTGTCACAGTTTTGCGTTTATGCTGAAGGAAAAGTCTGCCTTGTAGGGAAGCAAGAGGAAGTTTCTCGGTGCTGGGAAAATAAGAGTTGGGGAAAGTAAGAAATCGATGCAGTGTTCTCGGTATCTCAGAGGTAGTGGCATATTTAGTGGTATTTAAGGGTGCAGCTCATATTGGCTGTGTCAAAATGGTTTTGAAACTTGACCGAAGTTGGTGTTTCCTACGGGCGACCGTGGAAGAGGCGGGGCCGTGACACTACCGTTGGTCCCCCTCCGTGTTTGTGAGGCGAGAGTGCCCCTGTGATGGTTCGGGTGCCTACATAACTTGATTCCCTTCCACTCCAGTGGCCCTGTCAACCAGACAACTTTCCTCTTAGTTTTGCCTGTGGGGTTCCCCACAATATTCCGCTGGAAAAGCGTTCAGAGTCGCACTGCTTCGCTCCGTACAAGCATGCACCTCTAGGCCAATAACACATGGAAAGGCGCCGTTTTCCCCCGACGACTAGCCCCAGGCAAAATGTCAAGCCGATTCCAAGTCGTCTCCTGGGTCGAACTATCGCTTGTTGGCGAAACGTTGACAAGAGAAAATTGTTCCTGGCACGGCCGACCGTGATGTCGAACCAAATAAGCCCGTCCTCAAGATAGTAACAGTCCGGTCTCCTTCTGATACCTCGGCAGGTTTGGAGGTTGTCTCAAGCCTCGTCAAGTTCCGTTGACCTCCAATCGTGGGCTTTTTCCAGGCACGAAAATCCAATCGTGGGCTTTATCCGGGCACACATTGTTCAGTGAACAAGTTGGGATGAGTGTTGATTTGACGGATCTGGCATCGCTCGCTCGTTGATGTTGTCTGTACGTCCGGTGTAGCGGGTCTCCTCGTTCCCTCGGCAACGCCGTCGTTCTCGCGACACCACCATGAGAACCAACGGTGGAACGGTGGAAAATGCTTCGCTGAAGAACATGAGCGAGGCACAGTTCTGCGGTGCCAGAGCACCGTGCTCGAGAATAACAGTTTCATATGTAGTCCTCGTGGAGAATCGCAGTCTCCAGAAAACGTCCGGTGAGGGCATTCATGCCGAGCGTGTACAGCGCCTCCAGCTCGACCTTTGATCCTGCACCAGAACGACGCATTCCATAAAAAATCCAGAACGAGGCATTCGAAAAAATGATTGTTGGAAGGCACCTCTCGTGAGAGAATAGTCGGTGTTGTTGTCGTTGTTGCCGTCTTCACGAGCAATGCTCGGGCATATCGGTATTTGTGTCCTCTTCCGCCCTCTTCACACCAAAGGAGCGTAATTCCACGGTCGAAGCATCGCGTTAAAGAAGGCATGCAAACGAAAATTTCTAACGATTCCCTCTGAGAAAGCCGCGGGGGACGCCTATAAGCATGCCGGGGGGTCATGATCAAAGCTTTTTATACGTCGGTCCGCCGGCGGTAGTATCGTTTGGGTGGTTACCGCTACCGTGGAGGCAAGGGTTGTCACACGGGTAATCGATTGGCCTGGCATGATATTTGATAAGGGATAAACGATGACAGAAAGTACAGCCTCAGAGGGAAAAGTTGTATCAGACAGAGAAAAAGGGTAGTTTCGGACAAACGGACACGAACGTACATTGATTGCTCTAACGCCAAGCTGAGCCAAACGATACGAACAGTACCCCTGCCAATCAAATGTCTGGGGAGCTTCCCCTCACACCCCTACCCCTTGCCTGGGTTTTCGGTGTCGAGCCAGTACTCTGCCTCCTCCCCATACGTATCGGGGTTGTCTGTGACAAGCGTAGAGTTGGCGACGGATTGCGCCCTGGCGAGGTCTTGCTGAGAGAGCGTCTGGTGCACCTGGCGGAGAGACGAAACAGTTTCGAAAGAGCGAAGAATGCGGGGCTCGCAGATACCGTGTGCTCAAAAGACCAAGAGCTTGCCTCGGTTTCAATCGCCCGCGGCAGCCTGACAAAAGGAGGAAGGGTGGGCTTTGTTGCTCTCTCAAAAGATACTTTACACCTCAAATCCAGGATTGTCATTAATGGAGTTCGGGAGACGCAACCTCTGCCCTTTACTCGGCCATTGCTCTTGGATGATGGTGCCGGATCGACCATCAGAAGGCAGAACATGCTCTACAAAGCATGAATTGCCGTAGCACCTTGAAGACCTGTTATTATTTTTTTGCTCGCCTCCTCCGGAAGGTCCAGATCGTCAAGCTGGGAAGGGCGCAGACCCACCCACTTCATTTCGGGCACCCTGAACTTGGCGGAGCCCCGTCCCTGCTTCGATGAGCCCTCCTTGTACTGGAGAAAGACGCTGAGCCCTAGAAAAGTGCGGGAGCCGTCATCGCAATGCATGGTAGTTCGCGAAAGGCAGGAGACACACGTGACTAGTCTATGTGCCCATGTTTCGAGCTCCGGGATGAAACCCTTGCACAGCATTCATCGCGCGTGGCTTCAAGCACCGAAACACGCAGCTTTGGATATACTCTAATCTGGCAAGTTGTTGACGTCTCGTGGCAAGAGTCCACAAAGCGAAGGGGACGCAAAAACATAATTGTTTGAGGAAATACCACATAGAACCGGAGTGACGACCTCATTGGGAGTTTTTGGCCGGGTTCCTCACTGAATCTAGAAGATGTCGACTGGATACTTTTCGCCCCTTGACGCACATGACTACGCGAGGGTTGTTCGTGAACCCTTCGTTGATCTCACCAAACGGGTTGCAGTCGACCAGACCAAGCACCGGCAAGTCCAAGGCCTCGGCCAGCCTGTAGACGCACGCTCGAACCGCCAAAGGCGGGAACCCTTGCCCGGTGACTAGGACACTCGGAATCCTGCGAAGAAAATGGAGCGGGGAAACGTGCGCCTTCTTTGGCAAGAACATGATTCGGGAGCAAAGGAACAGCTCGTCAACGCTTCAAAGCGACTCTATTCTCGGAACGCTTGCGGACATTTGGCACTGCCTATATCGCGGCAGCATCATCCATGGTCGACAAGGGTTGCTCCGTCTATAGACCGTGCATTCGTCTCCTCGCCCACAATGTAGCCCGATGTTTGTGGAGCAGTTGCGACTTGAATTGCCTGTCGCAAAATCCGTCCTCAACCATGCGGTTGAAAACCCCGTCTTTCTCAACGACGAGGATGATACGAGCGTCGGACTTGAGCTCCAGGGGACGCGTTAGCCAGTCGGAAGTGATCGCCAAACCCGATGACCCGCCAGTGGATCTAGGGTCTTGCCAGTCCTGGAACCCCTGCCCGTTGCAAGTCGAAACAATTGCGGGCCACAACGGAAAATGACAGTTTGACGGGGTCACCATCATTGTCGTCATCGTGGAACGGTCCATGTTTCGGTGGCATGATCTTGACGATCGCCATGATGAACTACAGCGAAATGAGATACTCCCCGGTTCTTCGAACGCGAGCCCAAGTCATGCTGACATGAGGCATAAAAACAATACAAATGTCGACGAGACGGATTGCTGTACTGCTCTTTCCGAGGTAAATCGAGACCAAGACCGAAACCAGCTGCCCTCAGCCACGTCAGATCGAGGGTCTTCCACACAGCGGCAGGTACCCGATCGGCGTGCTGCAGGTTAAACTACCCTACACATGAGCATGATAAAGACGAGGTGGAAAACCTTGGAGAATCATCTCTTGTTGGCAAGTAATTCTCGAGTACGCCAGTCGTGGCGTGCCTCTTGATCCTCTAGGGGCAAACCCTACCACCGTAGCTTGAAGCGGTCACTTGCAGCTTCTCGACCAGAATATAACCCCTCATTTGTTTCGGGGGGGCAGCCAGTGTTCACCTCGCCGCGAACGGATATGCGTCCCGCCAGGTAACCCCTGGAGCTCGCGACAATGCCAAGGCAGTGGCGCGGCTCGCCGAGCAAGCTGCAGCAGTCTAGGATGGCGTCGTTGCACTTCGTCTGTCCGTTCGACAGAAAGATAATAACCAACAAAGGTGCGGGGCGTACTCACATACGTGAGGACAGTAGAACCCACCAGGTCTTCCTCTGATACCCATCCCTTCGAACGAGGTGGTGATCTCTCGAACGAGTAGTTTTTCGTTGATGGTATGCACAGTTTTCAAGCGGTGGCGAAATGTATCTTATCTGCTTCTGTACCTGACGAACCATTGCAGTGTATGATTCAGGTGTTTATTGGTGCAACTTCCTCCAGATAGAAGGGTTTCTACAAAACTGCTTACACAATGCCCTGCTTCAAAGGTGATGGGAAACGAGGGATACCTTCATATATTGTGCGCGTGTTTTACGGCCCTCCCGGGGCAAGTGCAAGTTTCCCCCCAGTATTCTGGGCTGAACCCCCAGTATTCTGGGCTGGACTTGGGTAGGAGGCGCGGAGGGCA
This sequence comes from Ectocarpus sp. CCAP 1310/34, assembly GCA_902602495.3. Taxonomy (NCBI): domain Eukaryota; class Phaeophyceae; order Ectocarpales; family Ectocarpaceae; genus Ectocarpus; species Ectocarpus sp. CCAP 1310/34. The sequence goes on along the minus strand of CACKRE030004526.1, from coordinate 59,188 downwards.
AATAGGATGTCGGTACATTCGCCCGCTGTTTCAGATCCGATATTTCGAATGTCGATGGGTTTGGCGTGGTCAGTACCAAGAATGGGCACGTTTTGCCTTGGCAGTGATCCTACCATCTCCAAGAGTACTCATTTAACAACAATTGCCTAGGGCCCGTGCAGGACAGGGGAACGCAACGCCAACAACCTCGCATACGAGAGGGAACATGGAAAGGAAGGCGGGGGATGTATGTTTTTCTTTTTGGTTGCCGCCCCCCCCCCCAGGGAAAATCAATAATGTATTTTAGTTCCGGGGTGCGCGCGAGGGGAAACGGGGGCCGGGAGGAGAAAGTAGATTTCCGCCGATTTTCAGCATGCACGCGAGGGAGGACGGGGGCGGGGCGGAGGATGCCGAAATATCGAATTCCCCGCATCGGTAAAGGGTTTTTGAGAGGGTGGGGTATTCGATGAGCATATTTTTCTGACCCATTCGACCGGGTGTTTCACATCGAGGAGCAACCTATGTAGTGATGGGCGACTCCACCCGTCTCCCGAAGCATTCCCGTTGATCCGACGGTTCAGGTGACACACTTCGTCCCTAGCGAATCAGAAGCACAGCGCGGTTACCTCTCATCACGACTCTATTCGTGGGTGGGAGGTAACGTGGGGGTTTCGCGGTCTGTTGAAAAACTTTGCTGCGTTGGTTGAGCCTAGTGCACGCGGAAGGGAACTAAAAAATTGAGATGTCGAGAGGAACTCAAACATTAGAGATTTTTCCGCGCTGTCCTGATCGCGCTGCACACCATGTACACGTTGCAGCCGCCATGGCATCATTCTGCGTGGTAGCGCATCACCTGATTTGCAAAGTGCTTGACGAAGGTGTAGTAGATCTCACGCTGGGTGGCCGTCTTGCGTGTCTCGAGCAACCTCATGGAGAAGCTCATGACGCACAGAATACTGAGAATGATATTAGTAAATAAGGCGCACGAGACGAGCAAAGGGTGCGACCCGTCGTTTTGCGGATTGTTGTGGGAATCCGTTCGGACCAAACCCGGCCGACTGGTGCGGGAAATGCCATTCAATGACGTCTGTGATTGAATCATGGGAAATTCGAGGGGTTATGTTTGCGGAGAAGGTTTGTCAGCCGTTGTTGGAGACACATCAAGCTATTTCCGGGCGTCTCCGACGAAGGGGTGCACTGCATGGGCCTCATAAAGGTTCTCCAACATATATCTCGAAACGTCCAAAACTAGACTGTTTTACGTTTGGAAAACTTTCAGAGCTTAAATCTCGTGCCGGCCGTTGGTTTTTGGTGATACGTTCACTGTTGGAGAATATGGTCGAATATAGCTCTGATATATCTGTGCGGACAACTAGCCCTACCTGAGTCATTGGCACGCAGAACAATTATCTGGTTCTGGCTAGCCTTTTGCTCGTGACAGAAAGTTTGAAGTGCATACCTCGCATAGCTTACGCAGGTATTAATTGACCTCGCAATTTCGCTCTCGCCCGCGCCCTGCCTTGGCAGCACCAGCCGTTTCGCCAACGACCTGGAGGTTGGCAGCGATAGAACAGAGGCCGCTCCCTTGGAGCAGCCGGCTCAATTGTTTCTGGGTCACCGTTCAGAACCCCGCCTTAGACACGCGTTTGATACCGGGCGTTGTGCCCGAAATCCGAAATTTCATCCAGTTTCAATTTGGGGGATGTTACCCGATCTCTCCTCACGCAAGTCGCTTCGGCGCACGAACTTCCGGAACGGCTGTGTGTCCATAGCCCATCTTTAAACGGCGTGCTCATTCACCATAGACTATGCAACTAAGCTCAGACTTTACCGGGTTCAGCCCGCCACAACTCGTTTGCCACTTGACCAAGCTCAGGGGTTGTCGTGCTTGACGCGTCTTGCACAACCCTTCATTCATGTTGCTAGATACAATTTTCAATCATCCCCGTGCATTGCACATTGTAAACGGCAATCGGGGTAGATTGAGCATATCGCGGCCGAGACTAAAACCAAACTAGTCCGAAAGAGTACGCACTGGTTCGTCTCACTTGCCGTGATTTGTCAAAGCCCAGCACCCCCGGACTGTCATCGTCGTCGTCGTCCTCAAGGCTGTCGTCGTTGTCTTTGGTACTTCTGTTCCAGCACACGCCGACAACAGATCCAAAGAATTTAGGGAAGGAAGATCGAGGGTCGGAGGCATTGTTCACCTTGAAATCGCTCCCTGCTGTAAGCTAACACTCCCTTTGTTGACAACGGTATGCTTCAAACGATGTTGAAGTCTCTTCGACCAAGCGCATAGCTAGGCCAAGAAGTGATGGTCCCTCAAAAGCAGATGATTCACGTGTCCGCACACGATGTTCCAGGGCAGGAATGAATATCAACAGAACTCGGATGATCATACTTCAACACCTGGTGTGATGAGCGCACACGAGTGGTCGCTGCTCACGGTGCATTTTTTCGGTAGGGCTGAAGAGCCTGCTGACACATATCTGAGATCATGAGGCGCGATTTTTCACTTTCGCGTGGATTGCTCGAGGAAAACGAGCATATAATGCATTTCTGCGGGGGAAACTCTGTGATCTACATCTCAAGATTGGACCTCGGCAAGCTCTCCGCTGTGTAGTGCGACAATGCCAAAAGCCACATAGTGCAGGGCCCCCTATCGTCGAAGGCCCCAGGAAGATCGTTGCCAAGCGTTCATCGTGGCCGTTGCATCCAATACGCGAGACCCGTGATGAAGAAGTATATCGCATGTTGCGCGTACCACGCGTACCAGACTATCTCACTGCAGTATTCCATGCTTTGATATTCAAATCACCGCTATTCATATCACCGCGCAGAAATTTGCCATGTGCACGAGAACACTAACTCAGGACAAACAAGGACACATACCTCGGAACCCCAAACCCAACCGGGTCGCCCCTGCCCTTTCGAGAAAGTGCAAGGATCAACCTACGAGGTAACCTATCGATGATTTGGAAATGAACGTATGAATTCATCTCAGGTGGGAAAAGCAGCAACTCCGAAACCTCGGCTAATCTTGCAAGCACTTGCGCCATCGTCGACATTAGAGGGTAATGTGTGTGAGGTTGGCATTGGAGTACGCACTGCTCTTCGAAGGATGGGAGATCCCCACCGGCCAGCTGGTCCAGCCAGTCGACGACAAACGCCTGAATCTTGGCGAGCACGCGCTCCCGATCGTCGGATCGTACATCCAATGGACGAGAAAGCACCATCACGGACATGGTCGATCTACAGCAGAGGAAAGGTTGTAGGGGGAGGAGGTGGAGGTGCAGACAGGACGTGGAAACATGAGGGAGTGGAAGAAATGATCATGGTGTTCAAATGGAGTATTTTTGTCTTGGCCGCCTGATGGCATGCCCTCATTGCTAGCAAGAACATCTACATGACATGACTGGATCAGTCATTTCGCAAGGTACAGTCGTGCCTGAGATAAGACGGGAACGTTCATGGGAGAATGCAGTAGTACTTCATGCGTTCCACATACACGGGTGGTGGAACATACCCTTGACCCACTTTCAAACTTCACGTATTGGACTACCAAGAGGCTGCCAATGTCGAACATGATGTTGTTGGGAAACACTCGTTGGATCATTTTGTCCATCAAGATTCATAGGCTGTTCACTGTGGAGTGATCGAGCTGTGACCATCAACCTAACGTCGGTGTTCGCAATTCGCATGCGCACGAAGTTAGCATATGCGCAGGAAGAATAAATCGAAGTGAAACCCCAGCAATGAAACAACGATCCAAGCAATGCAATACTAATGTTGTTCTCAGGCTCGACGATGTGTCATGAACCGTGCCCGGGCGCTCTGACACACAACTCCGTTGAGATTGGTGTAGACATGCCAGCTGAGTTGAATACATCCACCTGGACGGAGCCCGTGCTCTGGCTGAACCAACGTCACTTCAAACGGGTGATGGATAGCACTTTAAGCCCGTGATGTGACGAGGTAAGTGACTTTCGCATACGTTCACCTGCACCGTGAGCAACTCCTTGAGGTCTCAATTATTCTGAATTATTACGTAACCTAGAGTCTATGAACTGCCACGTAGATGCAAACCAAAGACTATGGCGACTTTCATCTGTGTGCGTTATTCTGTTGATAGAGGGCTGAACGATCAAGAGGGTGGGAGGTCGTGTACCTGCCATGCCACTCCCTCCCCTACCCACTCCACAATTTCCAAGAAGACGGTGTTCGTATTTCATGAACCAGCTCTCACTCTTCTGCAGAGTATTGTTGCGATACTTGTCCATGCCGTACACTCTGAAGGGATGCGCGTGTCTGCGCGGGGGCGCTCGAATGTGTTGGTGATAAGTGTTGCTCAAGCAGATTTCATCGCAGAATGGGATGCTACAAGGCTTCGAACTCACACATTTGGACCGGCAGGAGAGAGACTGGACAAGGGCAAGTGAATATCCCGAAGCACCGATTGAATCTGCCTACGTACGGTCAATTGGAAACATTGAGGGAGGAGATGCGGTTCAACTGTGGTTGACATGGGTAAGAAGCTTCAACAGGATGATAGAGCTCGGCATCAGAGTGGAGTGCGTAATGGAGTCTGCGATGCCGCGTGGCACACACCTCCGAACAAGACCTCCGAACAAGACACGTCCGCCCGAGGCACAGTAGAACACAAGCACGAGCACCGAGGAGCCCTCTAGAAGCCAGCAGTATCGTGAGATGGTGGTGGTGGTGGACGTGTCGAGTTCGGAGACAGTAAGTGTGGGCGTACAGCAGTGCAGGTGTGCAAGGGGGTGACGCGGAGGGACAAATGAGTATATGCATGTCCTTCTGCCCCGATTTCCTCACGGGCCCCCCCGGTTCAAACTCTAAACGCTAAGCCGGTTGACTGCTGACAGCGACGAACGGTACGACAGGGGGCCAGGCTTTGACAGCACTGCTGGTCTGGAAGCAGCAGTTGCAGCTTGCTGGATTTCGTCAGACTCCTCTTCTCCCCGTGATTTCTCAATCGTGCCTTCCAGCAACAGACGGAGATTCGATGGATCGGTTCAAGCGCGGCAGTCAAGGTGTGTGGCAATGTGTGCCTTCCCTCCATGCTCGAGTGTGCTAGGTCAACGTTCTGGCAATTTCGTCTCTCTGTGGCCTTCCTCCCGTGCTTTCTCTCTCTCTCTCTCTCTCTCACACACACACACACACACGTCTTTTCATTGGTCAGCCGGTTGGTGCGGTCGATGGGAATAAACGCGACTCACACACACATAGACTACAAATTCCGCACTCGACGGGTTCGCCGGTACTGCGACGCCAAGCCTGAGATCAGCAATCGTCTATAAGCTGGTCGGCTTTTGCAAGCATCAATGCTCTAGTGCTTGGGTGGAAGACGGTTCCTGCTGAAGGCTCAACTACAGTCGCAGTCGGTACGAGACTCGGTGTAATCTGAAGTTCCGCCGCGTTTTGTACCTTTTCACAATTTCCTCATATGCAGCAGTCGTTGAGGTGTGTCGTGGCTTCACGATCATTACTAAAGTCACCCTTCTCCCTTCTCTGTCTCTGCAGGTGACCGATCCTCCTCGGCAACACCCAAAGCTGATGGGAGACTTCCACTCAGCTTTTCCTCGGAAGGCCCGGCCCCGAATTCTCGCTCTGAACCCCCTGTCACTCCAGGGTTTGGACCCGGTAGGCTCACAAACGCATTATTATAGAAAACATAAATTCAATTCCAGAAAGACTACCCACTCGACACGCATGATCGAGGTTTCCGATTTCAAAACGAGCGGAGCACGTGACCCCTATTGTGCCTTCATTGCCGTGCCTTCGTTGTGTTACAGCACGGAATGTTCGTGGTAAACATAGGGATGACAATTCTGCGGCATCCATCCGTGGTATGCGAACCAAAAATACTGCTGTATGGTGTCCATTGAACCACGTCGAATCTCATGTCTGTCTTGACTCTGCTGCTGGGTATTTGCAATCATCATACTATGCACGTAGCTAGGTATGTCGTTCGGCGTACTTGATGGCCTCACCTCTGTGGTGCTGGCCACGTTCCTCGTTCGTTTTCATCGCCGTTCTCTTGCTGCAAAAGCTACAGCGAGCGGCAGCAGTATGGCGAGTCAGACAACAGCTTCGTCTGAGCCCGAGCAGCAAGTCAGACCCGGATTCTTCAGTAGACATTTCTCCACCACCTCCGACGTGTCCGGGCCCTTTTCACCGGTGGACATAGGCACTGGAAGCGGAGGCGGCGGCGGTACCAGTATCTCACGAGCCCAGACCAAGATGTCAGCTGCTTTAACCCCACAGGCGGTCACTCCCTCTCCCCGCAGCGGTGCTGCAGCCTCCTCGTCCGTGGCCGACGGCAGTGGTGACGCCAACACGGACCAGGATTATTCATGCCCTTCTCGGGCGTACTTTAGCTCCTTCCCTGACTCGTCGAAACCACCGCCTTCTGTGAGCTCTACTGCACCTCGCGCTTCTTCTGACGCTCATGCCGCAACCATGTCCTCTGAGCCATCGAAGGGCGGTGCCAGTACTGGCAAGAGGCGCATGCTGCTAGATGTGGATGTGCCGTGCGGCAGCGGCAGCAGCAGGACTGTTGGAGCCAGCGGTGGTGGCCAACGTTCCTCTATTTCTCGAAGTCCAGTCGAGTCATCGTCACCATCGTCGCTCCAGTCGCCAGAGCCTCCCACTATCTCTGGTTCCACAGGCAAGGGGAAAGGAAAGCAGCGCGCCCCTCAGCAGCAACCGAAGAAGCGGGCCGCTTCGCAGCACAGTGACAGTGGCCAACACCCGGCGGCACAATGGTCAAGCGGTCATGGTCGTGTCAGGGAAGGCGATGAATCGCCTGCTGCAGGCGTTCGCAGTAGCGATGGAGTCTTGCCCCGAGTGGAACAAACCAAGGTTTGAATTCTTCCCCATTAGTGGTGTTGTCGAATGTTGTCTACAGTGCTGAAAATTTCGTAGCCATTACGATCGCCTGGGAAAACCTTCTCACAGGAACATTTCACTTTGTGCAGCGACAGGATGCTTCATAAATCATGCGCAAGTCTTTGCGTACAAGCCAGAAATGTCGGTTGAACGTTGTTCGAGTGAACTGCAACTCCTACCCCAGACGAGGCGGAGGACAAGCCGTTGAGTCGGCGGTCAAGCCACTGCTGTGTGAATGGATTTGACAATATTGACCTTTTCGGTTCACTCAGTTCTATTCACCATTCCTCATGTTGTGCTCTAGCGACCGCCTACTACGCCTGGCCGTCCTGCTCCGGGACGAGGACAGGCCGAGCCTGCCACTACTGCTGCCACTGCCACTGCGGCTGCGGCTGCTGCTGCCGCCGGCGCATTGAAGGGCAATCTCGGAGGGGGCTCGTCGCGCCGCACATCATCTTCTCCGAGCTGCCCACCGCTAGACGCCGTAATGGACGATCGTGATCCATTCGATGACCACGCCAAAGCTGAAGAGGCCGCCTCATCAAGTCTAGCGGTGACTTACGTGTCAGAGGTCGATGGATACTGTCGAAATTTGAAGCTCTTTTTTCGTCCGCGGATGAGCCATTCCGTTGTAAAGTCGTCGCAACTCACCTTTATCCCGGATATCATGTGTAGGGTGCCTGCGATATGATTGATGCCCGACGCTGTGCAGCCAGCTATGTCATCGTGTTCTCGCCACATTCACGTACCTTGCTTGTGAATCCCGAAATGTTCATCGATCCGCTCTCCGAATATTTCCCATGAGCTCGCTTGAAACCGTTTCATATATCACTACAATTCATACTTCTTCATACCCCTTCGAGCGACAGTCCATTGTGTGCGCTTTCTTCGCAAAGAACAGAAGGACAGTTGATTTCAATGGCCCTGCATAGTTGCTTATACAGAGTCTAATCAGCTGCGCACTGGTTTACTGTTCCAGGATAGTTGATATCCAGCGTTTGGCCTTTCGTCATCGCGCCTTTGGCTTAGCCCCGTTCATTGTTTCGACTCATTCCAGGAAAGCATCGAGAACGTCATGAAGCGCCAGTTGACACTTCGAGAGGGCTTCGCTTGCGTTCACTCTCAGCTGCTGCAGGTGCATCTCGAACTCGACATCAACTGCTTTGGCCCAGTGTAGTGTCTATTGCTTCAGGAATGAATGTTAGTGCCGGCAGATCGAAGAGTTAGCTGTGCACGACCGAAAAGGATGAGATTTTTTCACTGCAAATGTATCGAAACAACTAAGAATGTGTCCCCTCCACTGCAGTATCCCGTGGTACAACGACAGACCACATAGATGAAGAGCCGCAACGGCTGAATTGTGTAGCTGGCATGTGCACGTTAGGATTTGGCTCGACCAACATGAAGATAACTATTTGTTGAAGGCCTTGGGCCAACGCTGTACCTGCAAACCTTTTCCCACGCGAAGCAGAATATCGAAACATGACACTTCGTGAAGTTAAGTGTTTCATGCTGACATACCCAGCCTCCATTCCTTGAAAAGCTCGACGACGGTTTCAAGATGCTGGCCCAAGTGGACGAGCTGCTGGTCGATGCTCGCGCTCTCCTCAAGGATATGGGGATCGGACCAGAATCAGCCGAGCAAACAGAGGCGATGGACGAAGATCCTGCGGGTTACCAAGAGGAGAGCCGAGCGGTCCTAGAGCAGGGTGGCCACGACCCTCTTCTGTTTCTTCCTCAAGGCTCACTACCGCCACTGGCGACGCGGGATGGCAACAACGACAACAACGATGGCGATATTGCTCCGAGCTTGTCCACGGGTGTCGTCAGCCAGCCACCGGCAAGTACCGCCAGGGTAGAAGGGGAAGATGGAGGAGGAGAAGGAAACAACGACATGGACATCGCCTCTACTGAATAGGAGCTAGTGAGGCGAGCGAAACAACTGGCCAAGCGGACAATATTTTAGAAATGCCAGCCCAAGTGAAGCTTGTCATCGGAAACATTCTGACTGCTGTACCTACCTTGCACAGCATTGGCATGCGGGATATTAGGCCATATCGTAAGTGAAACCCCTGCGTCCGGACCTTTCGGCAGCTACGACCACTATGCATGGCGTCTACCACGATAGCCCAAAACCTGTTGTTATGGTTTTGAGAATATCCCATCCCCCTTCAATGTGTGCATACATCCTCGGCAGTTGGATTGCAGAGGAGTAAAAAAGTCGCCATGGGATACCCGTTCCTTTCACGAAACCATCCATGCAGAACAGTACGGCGATGCTAAAAAACCGTGCCTACGCACGAAAGTTTGACTTGGCGGGAAGCAGCAAGGTGAACGCACCCATGCATTGCAGAGGTCATGAAGAACTTGTCTATGTGCAAAACGCGGTCTGCGTGTGCTGGCATTGCTATGCGGTGATGATTCAAAGAATGAAGATTGACTGCGTTGTGAGTGAAGATTCGGTGGCGGCAGTGGCGGACAGAGCCAACCTCGCTAGTGCGCAAGTTCGATATCGTCCCCTCTACTGTACCGTGGTCAAACTCGCCATCGAAAGGGCTTCATCAGGTCCCAGGGAAACGTCTTCACCCAATCATGGCATGACATTGTTTTAGCCTCGTTCACGCAGCATTTGGGCCTTGGGGGATGACTTGATCGATAAGGTGCCGCGTACAACGACATTTCACTGATGGCGGGCAAAAAGTTGGCAAGGGCAGAGAATCTTATCGGTAATGTCAGAACCCGCCAGGGATAGAGACGGCAGGGCGATCACAAAAAGGGCCATTCAAGAGAGTGCTGAACCCGCCACACCAGAGCACCCATTGCTTTATCCGCCTAATGGTATCATATTACGCCGGGTTTGAAGACGTGACCTGTCAGTCAGCTTCCACGAGCACCACCAATGGGAGGCAGCGTGTGGCAATGGCGGGAGGCGGCATTGCTCTAGGTGCACGCAGCAATGCATGCAGTTGCTCTCGTGCTGGCTAAAAACAAATGCTTGGATTCAGGCGCCAAGCTCATAACAAGCATTCTTGTGTCAACATCGTACACGGAAAAAACAAAGGGGATCACAAACAAGTTGTTAACATACAAACTCCGTAGATGGCGTTTCGCTCCCCTAACCAAACGATTTGCCTCTCGAAGGGTCTGTTGTCCAAACGGACAATATCGTGCTTGTCTTCGGAGAGTTGCTTCAGAGCTCCCACGAATGTCGGCACTGGAGGCACTGGACGATGACTCGGACCTGCGCGCCAAATGTCGGAGGACGCGGCATTGGAAGGGGAGTGAGGGGGCACGACGGTGTTGGAAAGGAAAAATGGCGAAGGAAAAAAACGTGTGCAATGGAGCAGAGATGGGCACGCGGACGAAACAAAATATTGCCGTGTATGTACAAGGTAATAGTGTAGTGGCCGAGAACAAGAGAACAAGAGAGATCGAAACGTTATCATGTATCAGACTGAACGCTATACAAGCACCATGAAACGACGCCCATCCATGACGAACACTCAACACAAAACAGTCTGTCAAGCAACCCCTCGTTTTTTGCTTTCCTTTTGTCAAAACAACCATAGAAAGCGGAGAGTTGAGACAAAAACACTCACTCTGTCGACCACCGCCTTTCTCCTCCAAGTGCGATACTGCGTTTTCTCGTGCCCACACTCGACACAGGCGAAGCGATCGGTCACCGTGTGGAAGGGGCTGTCTCGGCTCGATGTAACCTTGTTTACAAAAAAAATGATTGATTCAGGGTGGGTAGAGGGGGGGGGGGGG